>CM035423.1:182365603-182490603 GCA_020310875.1 Ceratopteris richardii | reverse complement strand
CTGCATAATTTGTTTCCATCCAAAGCTTTAGTGAGTAAATCTGCACATTGCATATTAGTAGACACATAGGTCAACTGAATGTCCTTGCTTAGCAACTTCTCTCTCACATAGTGGTAATGAACCTCTATGTGTTTTGTTCTAGCATGATATATTGGATTAGTTGCAAGGTGAAGAGAGCTTGTGTTGTCTCCAAAGATAATTGGGGGCCTAGTGTATAGACCTAGCTCTGTATACAAAAGCTTTAACCAAATAGCTTCTTGAGTGGCATTAGCTAGCCCTCTATACTCTGCTTCAGTGGATGACAATGCCACTGTTGGTTGTTTCTTGGCTGACCAAGAAATAGGTTTATCTCCTGCAAAAGATAAGTATCCTGATGTGCTCCTCCTATCATCCTTGCACCCTGCCCAATCTGCATCTGAATATACTTTAATGTCAATATCTCATGTATAAGGAAAGTACAAACCATGGTTCTGAGTTCCCTTTAGATACTTCAAGATCTTCTTTGCAGCCTCAAGGTGAGGTACTCTTGGTTTGTGCATGAATTGACTTAGCACACTAACTCCATATGCTATGTCAATCCTGGTCAAGGTAGCATAATTCAAACTACCTACCATACTTTGATATCGTGTAATGTCTTGGACTTCATCCCCTTCATGGGCACTTAGCTTTAGGTTGACCTCCATTGGAGTACTTGAGATATACACATTAAGAAAAGGATTTACAAGAAGGAGATAGTCCTAGCATACACACTCAAGGAACATAACAAAAAAATAGAAAAAAGTGGACATGGTCCATACATTCATCATAAGATTAGTCCTCGTGGATTTGTGCAATTGGCAAACATAGATGGAGAAGTAATGCCAAACTATGTGAGTGGATGGAAGATAAAGAGATATATGGAGAAGATTACAACAACCACAAAGAAGGAAAGAATAAGACAAGAAGTTGAAGAAAAAGCAAAAGAAAGAATCAAGAGGCACAAAGAAATAAGAAATCTAATGATTTGTGAGAAGGAACCAAAGGCAAATAGAAATTACCTGCTAGTAATTGCAATGAAATGTAAAGGAACTCAAATTAAGGTTTTATTGGACACACGATCACAAGTAAACCTACTTAGTTCGAAAGTTCTGAATCAATTTCATAAGAGGAAACAAGACAATAATACCCTTGATTAGAACAATAAATGGACAAATACTTCCAAAATTATCAATAGCAAAAATTCCACTTGAAATAGGACAAGAAGAATATTTAGTTAAATGTGAGTAATGTCTTGATAAATTGATGCCTAAAAGTTTTATTTTAGGTGAAGATTGGATGAAGAATTATGGAGTGTTCATTGAGTTTAATAAGCAATTGGTAAATATAAGAATGCGAGATAACAAGATGAGAATCTTGTTTGTAAGAGATGTTGTGTAAGAATTAAAAAAATCTATAGACAAGTTGGAAATGGAAACATTCATATTTCTAGTAGAAGAAAATTCACAATGGTTAGAGCACTCTTTGAAGAAGGGACCAACACAATATAAGCCAAAGAAATCCTTGGAATACAAAAAAAATTGGAGAACAAAGTTCAACAGTACAACCACTTAGTAAAATCAAGACAAAGATGAAACAAATTTGGAGACTAAAAGTAAGATTGGAATATCAGAATTCAATCTATCAACATAGCAAAATGAAACAAATATAAGACCAAAACAACCAATGACAAGGCAAATTCAAATAGCTTTATTAGAAATACAAATAGGCAAAGCAAAGAACAATTTGAAACTCGGAGAAACAAATCAAAGTGGTACTAGAGGAAGAAAATATTAGAGCAGATATCAAATAAAATTCACAAACAAATGAAAATATAAAAAATCAAGAAACACTCTCAACATCAGAAAACCACTTAAGTGCATTACTTAAGACCCTCATTTTGCACCATAAAGAATGTTGCATGATTAAAGTATGCATATGTAGGGCTATGTTACAAGGCAGTGCATTCACTGGGCACAAGATGTTTAATCACCCATGCACTAGAAAAAAATCTTTTCACATTAGTAAAGAGCTAGGAGGGGAAGAAAGCCCAAAGAATCCTCTTGCAATAAATCAACAAAAAGATGCAAAAAATATTGGAAAACTTTGTAAAAAAATACATGTAAGAAAAAAATAATTATATGTATGTATATAAATGTCGTATTTTTCCTTTAAGTACAAAGCAAGGAATAGGAGTGTGTGAGTTGTATATATTTTTTTATTATTACTCTTTATTTTTTAACTCTTATTTTATTCAGCTATTTTATTTGTATCAATATTTTTGCAAAATCTTTCCAACTACACTTAGAAAATAAAGAAAAAGAGACCTTACTTCACTGTGATGAGCACAAAAAGGGTCTTTGAAAAGCGGAGTGATGAGAGCATGTGATGTGTGGTGTAATGTTTTTTATCTGCTTATGATGATGCAATGAATGATTTTTGGTGGAGTCTTTATTAACTAGTATGAAGTTTTGGTGTTTTTCTTCTTACATAAAAAAATGACTAAAGGAATTCCAATTGCTAAATTGGAAGTGGATTTAGTACAATTGTCAAGGGGACATTGGTTCCTTGATAGTGAAGAAATAGAGGAAATGGTGGAGCTAGAATCTGATGAAGAAGAACTTCTAGAAAAGGAGGAGATAGAGAAGGAATCAAAATATTTTTGCAAGGTTGTGTGCAAACACATATTTACAGTGAAGAAAGGGAAGTATTAAATATACAATGCTTTGCCAGGAGTTTTACAATTTCCAGAGGTTTGCAGTGACATACAAGAGATGGAAGGTAGTTATACTACACAAGCTTTTGGAACAATCAATGTTCTTTATAGAATTTGAGAGATGTGAAGAGGTGATTTCCTCTCTTTAAGAACTAAAACTATGTATAGAAGCCTACTTTGTTTGCAAAATAAAGAATTGGGAGAATGAAGCAATGAATATTATAATTAAAGAAGAACATATTAAGGCTGCACTGAACTTCTACCCCATGGGCACTAAAATAGATGCCAGTTTTGTGAAAAAGAATGTAGTTACTTATGCACGATATATAGAACTCTTAGATTTTGAGGAGAAGGTAGATGACAAACTTGCAATTACAATATTCCTTCAATTGCTATGTTTTCCCAGATTGTCGAGGTATACCATGCCACATAAACAAGTAATCTTGGTGATGCTAAACAACAAAGAAAAAACCAAACCTTTTGGAGTAGTGGATATGACTCCTTATATCCATGAGCAATTGAAGGAAGTAGTTAAGTACTAGGGATCAGAGAAGTTCATGAAGGGAACCTAGTTGCTTAGCAAAATCATTTATCATGTTCTTGGAATTGAGGATAAGATCCTAGTGGCTCCAAAAGATCAAGTTTTCAGAGAGGTAATAATAGGAGTCAAAAGTTCAGCAAAGAAGGTGCCATTAAAAGAGCATAGTAGGAAAAGGAAGGCAATAGTGATGGAGGCACCAGAATCAAGAAAAAATGAGAAAGGTAGATCTAAGAAAGATAGAAGTGGAAAAGAACAAGCTTTTGAAGAAGAGCTAAAAAGAGAGCAAAAGAAAGTTCAGGTTGATAAAGATCCACATCCTCTACAGACTAGTACAGAGAAAATATATTCTTACTTGATGCACAACACTGATAAAAGAGCGGCATATGAAGCCTACTATTAGAAGATGCTAAAGGATTATTCTGATAAGGCTACTGACTGGACTGAGAAGGAATTGGAACATTATTAAGATATGCATGAGGAAATGATGAATGCTGATATTGAAGTGGTATTCATCAAGAAGGAAGAAGCATTGTTATCATACTTCAAGGAACTACAAGGACCTCTTGAAAAGAGGACCACGATTGTGGATGTAGTAAAGAGGAAAGGAAAAGAAGCCAAATAGAAGAGGAAGTTGAAGGGATCAAAGAGAAGGACACAATATGGAGAAGATCTGGAAAAAGAAGAAATTGATGGTGGATCTACCTTGATCCATAAGTTAGAAGCTGACAAGGAAGAAGTAAAGATGTTAGAAGCAGTTCAAATAATAAATCAAATGCCAATTCAAATATTGATACTAACATGGACATAGAGGGATTCTTGTTGAGAGCTTGAATTTATTAGCATCCAATACTCCTACTAAATCAATGGGAGTACAAATGAAAGAAACTAAAGGATTGATATAAATTTTTTAATCAAAGAAAGAAAGTTCATTCTTGGAAGATATCATAGAAGAAAAAGAAGTAGAGGGAATGTTCCTAGTCACAAATGAGGAGTATAAAAGAGAAGACATCAAGGAAGGGATAGAATAGCAAACTATGGAAGAAAAAGAATTACAAGAACTTGTAGTGAAAAAGCAGAGTATAGAAAAAGTAGAACTCGTAGAAGAATGAGAATATTCAATCAAGCTTGTAGAAATGGAGAAGAAAGAAGTAAAGGGAATGCAAAAAGTAGAGGAACAATTACCAACCATAGCAGAAGAAATCTAGAATGTTTTGGATGGCATCCAGGGATGAAGGAATTCAAGATACAGAAATGAGTGAAGATTCAAGTCCAAAACCAGAAGAACTAGAAAAGGAACAAGATTGTTGAGATATCAAGCTCAACACGTGATGATCTAGGATGACATGTATCACTTTTTCATTTCTCTGACATGTATAGTGGTCACGCTAGTATATGTCAAGAATACTTCACTGAGCTATACTAGATTTATCTACCAAGAGTGATGGCACATTCTTTTCTTGCTAGCTCACTCATTCGAGGACATTAGATTTTTCCTTATGTATTGATCTTTATATATTGCACTTGTTCTATTCTTATTGTTAGGTCATTCTTGTACATTCCTTTTATGTAATAGAAGAAGAAGAAGAAGAAGACCATTCTTCCTTGCCTCAATGTGTGTGTGTGTGTGATTCTCTTTGATTGTGAGAGTGTGTGTGAGCTCTCTTCCTTGTCTCCTTCCTTGTGACATGGTATCAAAGCCATTGTGGTTGTAGAGAGATCGTGGAGAGGGACGATAGTGAAGAGTACGCGAGAAGGCATGGAGAAAGCGGGATTCACAAATGACCTCAGATTGCTATGAAAATTGGAAAGGTAGGGCCCACATAAAAACCAAGTCAGTTTGTAAAACTGTAACTTGCGTTGTGTTTGACAACACTGATATATTCGAGATCTAGAATTTCAAGTGATTTTGTGTATTGTTGATACACAAAAACTATGTTTTTCAGAGATAGAACTATCACTTCATAGTGTGACAGTGTTCAAACAGAAGTGTTGCTTGTAGTGTTTTGCAGTGTTGTGAATTGTTGCAGAAATGGCAAACGTACATGGAATGAGTGAGCTTATGAGCCATAAGTTGGACAAGAACAACTTCCATGCTTGGAGATTCAAGAAGATAAATTTCCTAATGGGAAAAGGCTACTGGAAGTACATAATCGAAGGAGTGAAAATGCTCCATAGTTACCATAGAGGAATCGCATTGTAGACTAGTTAAGAGCGTATGAAGAATGGAATCAAGGAGCATGAAAGGTAGTGTATTGGCTATTTGTTAGCATACATGATAGCATGATTCGGCACATACAAGATGCCAAGACTCTGAAAGAGGCTTGGAACAGTTTGGTCACATTGTATGAGACCAATACAAAGGCACAAAAATTGCAACTCAAGAACGAGTTGCATACATTGGAGAAAAAGAGCATGTCGATAAGTGACTACACCTTGAAAATCAAAAGCATATGTGAGTCACTTGCATCTATTGGCATGAATTTAGATGATGATGATAAGGTGGAAGTATGCGTTTGTGGTTTAGGAGCTACATATAAGAAATTCAAAACTTCTATACAGACTAGGGAAAATTTTCTAAATTTTGTCGATCTAGTATCTATGCTGATTATTGAAGAAAAGAATCTTGCTGAGGATTCAAAATCCCAATTAAAACCTAGTTCTGAGCAAGTATTCTACTCTAGAAGAGAAAGAGATACATGCATGGGTGTCGAAAGCGAAAGATGACACAATAACCAAGACCAAGGTCAACAACAGAATCATGTAGGAGGAAGAGGATAATTTCAAGGTAGGGGGAGCCAAAGAGGTCGTAGAAATTTCCAAAGAAATGATTAAGGTAATGGCAGTAAAGGGTGTTGGAATTGTGGTAAACCTGGACACTTTGAATGTGATTGCAGGTTGAAGAATCCAAATAACAAAGCAACAAAACAACTATGCATCCACAAAGTGCAAATGATTCTGAGAAGTTGTTCATGGTTCAACATCACATGATGATTATGATGTCTGTTGGTGTTTCAAAATCAATGATAATGTCTTGTATGTTGATTCAGGTGCTTCAGATCACATGACCATTCAGCACCATTGATGCTGAATGGTTTAGTAGTTTGTAGAAATTGCAAGTTCTTGGATATGTTGAAATAGGTGATGACACATTATACCCTATCGAGCATACAGGAAACATAGCATTATCTATGGAGGATGGAAAGGTAAAACACCTTGCTGATGTGCTGCATGTTCAAAGAATATAGCTTCTGTTGGACAAATGGTTGGATTACAAGTAACGTTCAATGCTGATGGGTTATATATAGAAGAGTACAAACAAGATGGATGATTGATTGCCAAAGGAAACAAAGTGGGTAGGATATTCACCTTAAATGTGAAAATTCCTGAAATGAATGCAACCATGTTTGCAAAAGGTGCAAGAGTTATTGCTGATATAGAGATTTGGCATAAACAAATTGGACATGCAAACTTGTAGAGGCCAAAATTGATGCAGTCAAAGGAGATTGTCCATGGACTACCAAATTTCTAGGTTGCAGAGATGCAAAAGGTATGTGCAGCATGTCAATTTGGTAAATAGTCAAGATCATCATTTCCACATGACAAACATGTTAGTGAGAATGTGCTAGAAATAGGACAAAGAGATGTTTGGGACCCTGCAAAGACCACATCTATGCGCGGTTGTAGGTTTTATGTTACTTTCATTGATGACCATACATGAAAAGTGTGGGTATATTTCATGAAAGAGAAGAGTGACGTGTTGACTCACTTCCAAAATTTTAAAGCTATGGTGGAAAAGGAGACAGGGAAGTATATTCAGACATTAAGATGTAATGGAGGAGGTGAATACATGTCAAATGAGTTCAGCAATTTTTTTTAAAATCATGGGATTCAGCGTTAGTTTTCATGTAGGTACACACCGCAACAGAACAGCATTGCTAAATGCAAAAATTGACATATTACAGAAATAGCAAGAGCCTTGATGGATGAGAAGAATATGCCTCATTGTTATTGGGCAGAAGGTGTACATACAATTGTATATTTCAGGAACAGAACTCCAACTACTGCTATACATTAAGTTACACCTTAAGAGAAGTTCACAAGTAAAAGCCCAAACTTATCACATATGAAAGTTTTTTGTTGTATTGCATATGTACATGTTCTAGATGAATTGAGGATGAAGCTTGATCCGAATGCAGAAAAATGTTTCTTCCTTGGATACTCCCTTGAGCAAAAGGGATATGAATGTTAGAACCCACTCACATGATAGGTGAAGGTGAGTAGAGATGTCGTAGTTGATGAAATGTCAACCTTTTATGCAGATGCCAAAGATGGACTTAATCTTGAATCATTTTCCAAACCTATGTATTCTGCTTGTGTAGATGATAAGGCCATAATTGGTTGCTTCTTGGATGACCATGATATAAGATTTCAACCTGCAAAAGATAGGTACCCTAAAGTGCTCCTCCTATCATCCTTGGAGCTATACCAATCTTCATCAGAATACATCTTTATATCCAAGTCAGAAGTGAAGGGATAAAACAAACCTTCATTCATAGTGCCCTTTAGATACTTTAGCACCCTTTTTGCAGCTTCCATGTGAGGTTTCCTTGGTGCATGCATAAATTGACTCAATTTACTTACTCCACAAGCAATGTCTACTCTTGTTAGGGTAGCATAGTTGAGGCTCCCTACATTGTCAAGCTTTTGGTAACCTATAACATCCTCAAGAAGTTCTCCTTCATGAGAAATAAGCTTATAGTTGAGTTCCATGGGTGTACCTGTAATTTTGGTATTCTCCATCTTGAACTTTATCAACTATCATGTATATACTTTCTTTGAGTAATAAATATACCAGAATCTGTGTACACAAGCTCTAAGCCAAGAAAGTATGTTAGTAAACCAAGATCACTGATTTTAAATTCTTCCATTACTTGAGCCTTAATCTGCTTGATGCCATTAGCATCATTCCTTGTAATGATAATGTCATCCACATAGACACACAAGTAGATAACTTTTGTTTTGTTCATCATCATAAATAAAGAAGAATCTACCTTGCTAGCCACAAAACCTTGGTCCTCAAAATAAGTAACAAGCCTATGGTTCCAAGCTCTAGGAACTTGCTTTAGGCCATATAGTTGCTTCCTTAGCTTGCATACATAACCTGTTTTATCTTCATCTTCAAAACCTGGTAGTTGTGCCATATTTACTTCTTCTGATATCCATCCATTTAAAATTGCATTCTTGACATCTAACTGATATAGATTCCAATTCCTGGAGGCAGCAATGCTTACCAAAACCTTAATTGTTCGCATCTTTTCCACAAGTGAAAAGGTTTCTTCATAGTCCACTCCATGTGCCACTAACCTTGCCTTGTACCTCTTTATAGAACCATTTGAATTGTTTTTAATTTTATATATCCACCTAGATACAATTACCTTCATGCTTGGCTTCTTGGGAACTAGGTCCCAAGTATGGTTTTCTTGAAGTGCTTCTACTTCTTCCTGCATGGCTTCTCTTCATTCTTTCCTCTTACTAGCCTCTTCAAATGAAGAAGGTTCTTCTATCATAGAGCCTTTAGTGATATACACAGAGTGCTTGGTGACTAATGATGTATCATAGCCATACCTTATGGGTTTTTTGCTTTCCGTTTGTGATGTCCTTAGTGCCTGTTTGGAGGACTTTGGTATGTCTTCCAATTGTTTGAGTTTGGTCTTGCCTCTTGACTTCCAAGCCTTGAAGTCAATCTACTCTTCATCCTCTGAATTGATATCTTTTGGTAATTGTTGATCTTCTTGAATGAGAGTTGGAAATCACTTTCCAAATCATAAGGTAACTTGACCTTCCGTCAATCATCTTCAAACCATGAATTATTTTCATCAAACACTACATCCTTACTAACTATAAAAGCTTTGTGAGTGGGATTGTATAGCCTGTAGCCCTTCTGGTTTGGTCATACCCAATGAATATACATTTTTCAACTTTACCCTTCCCTCTAATCTATGAGGGAATGTGTGCATCATCAATGCACCCAAATATTTTGCAATGGTCCAATGGGGGTCTCCTACCATTTCATGCTTCATAGGGTATCATTCCATCCAAGGACTTGGATGGGAGCTTATTAACCAAGTAGGTGGTTGTGGAAATAGCCTCTGCCCATAGGCAATTAGGTAACTTCTTCTCATTCAACATTGACCTAGCAGCTTCAACTATTAACATGTTCCTTCTTTCTACTATTCCATTCAATTCAGGAGTATATCTTCTTGTTACTTCCCTCTTTGTACCTCTATCCTGTAAAAATGAATCAAATTCATGTGAAAAATACTCAGCACCTCCATCGGACCTATTTCTTTTCAAGCTTCTTTCTATTTGGTTCTCAAATAGTGCCAAGTACTTTTTGAAATATGTAAATACTTCATCCTTATGCTTCATGAAATAAAGGATTGTCCATCTATTGTAACCATCAATAAATGAAACATAGTACCTTGATCCTGAGATTGATGGATCTTTGCTAGGACCCCACACATCAGTGTGTACAAGTTCCAAGTAGTCTTGATGCATGTATCCCTTCTTGTTAAAAGGTTTTATGTGAGCTTTGCCAAATTGACATGCTCCACATTTGTATATCATATGCTGCTTGGTCACATTGGGAATGCCAAGCACACTCTGATCCCTGCATATTTGTTCTTTCTCCTATGTGTCCTAGCCTTTTGTGTCATATCTCTAGCTCAGATAAGGTTTTATCCTTGTAATTGAAAAGTGCTATGTTCTTGGTGTCTTCAATCTCAAATCTGAATAATCTACCAGATTTTGCACCTTTAGCAATCCTTTTGAATCCTTGTTGAGGGCCTTCCACATATGCTCCATGCTTAGTGAATCTGACCTATAAACTTATCACATATGAAAGTTTTTGGTTGTATTGCATATGTACATGTTCTAGATGAATTGAGGATGAAACTTGATCCGAAAGTAGAAAAATGTGTCTTCCTTGGATACTCCCTTGAGCAAAAGGGATATAAATGTTAAAACCCACTCACATGACATGTGAAGGTGAGCAGAGATGTTGTATTTGATGAAATGTCAAGCTTTTATGCAGATGCCAAAGATGGACTTAATCTTAAATCATTTTCCAAACCTCTATATTCTGCTTGTGTAGATGATAAGGCCATAGTTGGTTGCTTCTTGGATGACCATGATATAAGCTTTGAACCTGCAAAAAATAGGTACCCTGAAGTGCTCCTCCTATCATCCTTGGAGCTAGCCCAATCTGCATGAGAATACATCTTTATATCCAAGTCAGAAAAGAAGGGATAAAACAACCCTTCATTCATAGTTCCCTTTAGATACTTTAGCACCCTTTTTGCAGCTTCCATGTCAGGTTTCCTTGGTGCATGCATAAATTGACTCAATTTACTTACTCCACAAGCAATGTCTGCTCTTGTTAGGGTAGCATAGTTGAGGCTCCCTACAAGCTTTTGGTAACCTATAACATCCTCAAGAAGTTCTCCTTCATGAGAAATAAGCTTATGGTTGAGTTCCATGGGTGTACCTGCAATTTTGGTATTCTCCATCTTGAACTTTATCAACATATCCTATATATAATTTCTCTAAGTAATAAATATACCAGAATCTGTGTACACAAGCTCTAAGCCAAGAAAGTATGTTAATAAACCAAGATCACTGATTTTAAATTCTTCCATTACTTGAGCCTTAACCTGCTTGATGCCATTAGAATCATTCTCGGTAATGATAATGTCATCCACATAGACATACAAGTAGATAACTTTTATTTTGTTCTTTTTCATAAATAAAGAAGAATCTACCTTGCTAGCCACAAAACCTTGGTCCTCCAAATAAGTAACAATCCTATGGTTCCAAGCTCTAGGAGCTTGCTTTAGGCCATAGAGTTCCTTCCTTAGCTTGCATACATAACATGTTTTATCTTGATCTTCAAAACCGGGTGGTTGTGCCATATACACTTCTTCTGATATCCATCCATTTAAAAATGCATTCTTGACATCTAACTGATGTAGATTCCAATTCTTGGAGGCAACAATGCTTACCAAAACCTTAATTGTTGGCATCTTTTCCACAAGTCAAAAGGTTTCTTCATAGTCCACTCCATGAGTTTGGGCAAATCTTTCTGCCAGTAACTTTGCCTTGTACCTGTTTATAGAACCATTTGAATTGTTTTTAATTTCATATATCCACCTAGATCCTATTACCTTCATGCTTGGCTTCTTGGGAACTAGGTCCCAAGTATGGTTTTCCTGAAGTGCTTCTACTTCTTCCTGCATGGCTTCTCTCCATTCTTTCCTCTTACTAGCCTCGTCAAATGAAGAAGGTTCTTCTATCATAGAAGCTTTGGTGATATACAGAGAGTGCTTTGTGACTAATGATGTATCATAGCCATACCTTATGGGTTTTTTGCTTTCCCTTTGTGATCTCCTTAGTGCCTAATTGGAGGACTCTGGTATGTCTTCCAATTATTTGAATTTGGTCTTGCCTCTTGACTTCCAATCCTTGAAGTCAATCTTCTCTTCATCCTTTGAATTGGTATCTTTTGGTAATTCATGATCTTCTTGAATGAGAGTTGGAAAATCACTTTCCAAATCATAAGGTAACTTGACTTCTTGCAATCATCTTCAAACCATGAATTATTTTCATCAAACTCTACATCCTTACTAACTATAAAAGCTTTCTGAGTGGGATTGTATAGCCTATAGCCCTTCTAGTTTTGTTCATACCCAATGAATATACATTTTTCAACTTTAGCCTTCCCTCTAATCTGTGAGGGAATATGTGCATAAGCAATGCACCCAAATATTTTGCAATGGTCCAATGGGGGTCTCCTACCATTCCATCCTTCATAGGGTGTCATTCCATCCAAGGACTTGGATGGGAGCCTATTAACCAAGTAGGTGGCTCTGGAAATAGCCTTTGCCCATAGGTAATTAAGTAACTTCTTCTCATTCAAAATTGACCTAGCAGCTTCAACTATTAACGTGTTCCTTCTTTCTACTATTCCACTCAATTCAGGAGTATATCTTCTTGTTACTTCCCTCTTTATAACTCTATCCTGTAAAAACGAATAAAATTCATGTGAAAAATACTCAACGCCTCCATCGGACCTAATCAAGCTTCTTTCTGTTTGTTCTCAACTAGTGCCAAGTACTTTTTGAAACATGTAAATACTTCATCCTTATGCTTCATGAAATAAAGGATTGTCCATCTATTGTAATCATCAATAAATGAAACATAGTACCTTGATCCTGAGATTGATGGATCTTTGCTAGGACCCCACACATTAGTGTGTACAAGTTCCAAGTAGTCTTCATGCATGTATCCCTTCTTGTTGCAAGGTTGCCTGTGAGCTTTTCCAAATTGACATGCTCCACATTTGTATATCATATGCTGCTTGGTCACATTGGGAATGCCAAGCACACTCAGATCCTTGCATATTTGCATCAAAGTTCTTTCTCCTATGTGTCCTAGCCTTTTGTGTCATATCTCTAGCTTAGATAAGGTCTTATCCTTGTAATTGAAAAGTGCTATGTTCTTGGTGTCTTCAATTTCAAATATGAATAATCTGCCAGATTTCTCACCTTTAGCAATCCTTTTGAATCCTTGTTGAGGGTCTTCCACAGATGCTCCATGCTTAGTGAATCTAACCTATAAGCCTTTCTCAACAATCTGTCCAACACTAATTAGGTTTTTGGTTATAGGGGTCACATACAGAACTTTGCTCAAGAGATTCATGTTACCATCAAAGTCTTGACATTTGCAATTTGCTTGACTGAGTGTTTAGTTTCATCACCTATCTGTACTTCATGCTTGCCTTTGGGTTCTTCAAGGTCAGATAATAATGCTACATTTCTAGCCACATGATTGGAACAACCTGAATCAATATAGAAAAGATGTTCATCATCTTTACCTTGCTTTGATGTCATATTCATGATGCATAAAGAATATTCTTGATCGTCTATATGTGTTATTGTAATCTCGTCTTCCTCTAAAACCTCCTTGCTAATTGTTGTTGTTGTAGCTTTGATTGTAGTTATGATTGTTGGTTCCTCTAGTATTGTACCTGCCTCTAGATTGTCCATAGCTACCTCTATGGAAGCCTCTTCCCCTTTGATTCCTTGTGTTCTTGTAGCATTCTTCTGTGGTGTGGTTGGTAAGACCACAAATGTTGCAAGGTGGATTGTTGTAGGATCTGCCCCTGCCCTGCTTTCCTCTTCTCCCCCTTCCTCTAGCACCTCTTCCTCTACTTGTATAACTAGCTTGAGAGGTATTAGCCTCTTCTTCATTATTTTTGCTTTTACCTTTATCCTTACTTTTATTCTTATCTGTATAAAGGGCAGAAGATTGTTTACCCCTAGAGTTGTCACTATTCTTGTTGAGCTTTGTATCATGGGTGAAGAGTTTCCCCATCAAGGTGTTGAAGTTAGGTATTTGCATATCCATGTAAAGGTCCATTGCTATGGTGAAGGACTCCCATTTATCATCAGCTTTGATGCCATTAATGATTTGCCTTACTATGTGTTCTTCTTCTATATCCTCTCCAATGCTTGCAAGCTGGTCAGCCACATCTTTCATCTTGGTTACATAATCAGCCACTCCGTGCTTTGGTTGCTTTAGAGTTGTAAACTCCATCCATAATTGATTCTTTCTAGCTCTTGTAATTGATGAGAAATATGATGAGAGTACTTCCCAAGTCCCTTGGGAGGTCTTGCGATTCCTAATGTGAGGCAATAAGAAATCAGAGAATGAGTTTAGTAGATAAGACCTTGTAAGAGCATCCTTTGCACACCATGTGGTCAACCTTTCTTGCTCTTCCCTTGTAGGTGGATGCTTGCTCTTGAATGTTGGCATTTAGTTTTGGTATATTCTCTCAAGTTGGTTGCTATCCCCAACCAAACGTTATGGCATACTTTGATGTCCTTGGGGATCAAAGCCAAAGTAAAGCAACATTGGATTGGAGCAAGCACGATCGTGCTTTTGATTTTCATTTCTTTTCGATTGACAAAATAAATCCCTCTTCAAGGTCTTGGAGAGATGTGAGCATGGCTATGAAGGTTGGCTCTTTGCGAGAATCAAAAGAAGGACGTAGCTAATTGGGGATAAGTATTTTCCAAGTTAATGATTGGTTTCAATATTTGTTTTTGCTCTCTAATTTCATGTAGGATGCATTATTATCATTGAAGTATAGAAATAGACTTCATTTTTGATACGCTTGATGCAGATTATTGAAAGCTAAATGAAAGAGCATAAATGTATTGAAACACTCATTAAGCACAAAGCATGCATCTATGTGTCATTGCATGGGAGTAAAAGAATGTTGGTGCATTTCTACTTTCAAAAAAATGTTTTCATGCACAAAACACGTTTTCTTCTTGCTTAAAAAGATAGTTAATGCTCAAGTTTATGCACATGAGCAATTAAATATTTTTTAAAAGCTAGCAAGAAAAATGTTTGTGCATGGATGACTGGGAATATGCATTCTCAAGCTCAAGAAATTGCTTGATTTAAGTTTGGTGCATGAAGGAGAATGCCAACACGTGCATGCACTCACATGCATTTGCATGCAAGAACATGCATTTGCATGCAAGAACATGCATTTGCATATGCATGATTGTTGGTTAAGTAATTGAATACTTATACTTTTGTTACCTTCTTTTTCTAACTTGACTTAGATAGTTAGGGAAAATAGCAAACTAGGTAGTTGCAAGGCTCTTGGATGCCATGCAACTCAAGTAGCTATTTTGTTTTTCCCAAAAGTGATACTTAGGTATCACAAATTAAGAGTCTTGATTAGGAAAAGTAGGTCCTTTGAAAGTTAAGTGTTCAATTTTCTTGCTCATTGGAATGGCAAGAAAATAGGACTACTTGAAAGTTTCCATGATGAATCTAAGTTTAAGAGAAAACTTAGTAATTTCTCACGACAAGTCAAGATGTAGTCATTAGCTTGGATTTCAGAAATCATGCATCCAAGTAGGATGGTTTCGAATGTTTTTTTTTGACTCTTTCCCAAGACATGATAGCAATCAAATAAAATCAATTGGAATGTAAACTAATGGAACCTTTAAAGTTCCATAGGTAGTTCAGATGTTCCAAATTTGTAAAACCATAGAGTTTTTGAAGTTTTTACTTTGAATTCGACCCCAAGGAGTGATGGAAATCAAAGGTTGAACCTTAGCATCAATTGAACTTTGACGTTCAAATAGGAGGATGTTAGGTTCCATGATGATTGCATCTCTGGTAATGATGCAACTTGCTAAGCAATCATTGAAAGTTGAAAGAACTCTTTTAGAGAGTTAACTTTTGGATTCATTTAAGCTAATTGAAGCTTAAAGTGGAAACCAAAGTAGGTAATCTTTAGGAAATGAGATAAGTTCCTAAAGACTTGAATCGAACTGTGAAATTTTTTTAGGGAATACAAAGTTTCAAGATATGGATTTCCAATCCATGAACCTTTCCTAAACAAGCGATAAAATTCAAAATTATGTGTTCATAGTAGCATCTTGTATCAAACTCCAGAACAGGAATGAATATCACATAAATGAAAGTTCAAGTCAAACTTTCATAGTGGAATAGAAAACCATATCCTAAAGGTGATATTTATTCTCTAGTTTGATACTCAAGAAATGAACACAAATGAATCAGTAAAGCTTCTGCATATTCTTTGAAAGTCTCAGAATGTCTTTCAAATATCCTTCCAATAAAGCAAAAGATTCCAAGATGAATCATTGGCTTAGTATTACTTGATTCCTAGTACTTAAGTTCAAATATTGATATAACCTAAAGATATACCAAAGATTCGTAGCTTTGGAATCTTAACGGCATCAGTGTATGCTTGGACTTAAGATGAGGGAAAGATCTTTAAAATCCCACGGGTAAGCAAAGAAGCTTTTGATAGTTTAGGATATCTTAAAGATAAAGACTAAGTCTTTATTCTAGTTGCAAGATCAACCGGACTTGATCAAGCTTGGCCATGATTGTCCAAGAACATATAATTGGAACTACTCTGAAGATTGCCCAAGTATTGGCAATAAAATTTCTTTTGGAAGTTATTGAGTCAAGTTCTATTTATCCAATGGAAAATTATGAAAAGAGTAAGTTTTTCCAAGTCTAAACAGAGTAAGAAATTCCAAGAATGTAGTCTGCAATCATGAAGATGGTACTTAAGTCTATGGAGGGTAAAAAATAATGTCTGCCTATCCTTAAAGGGATTTTGCTACAAATCCAAAAAGCATGAGTGGATGCTTAGACTTATGGAGTAGAGAGATTCCACTTAAGTCCTGGCCAGGATAGGTACCTAAAGCATCAATAAGAAAGGAATCTAAAGATAAGAAGTCAAAAGCTCTTGTCACTACAAATTGGTTAAGAATAAACCAATTGAACTTGAATCCGTGAAAATTCAAGTACTTGGAATTCTGATTGGTTTTCATTTGAAAACACTAGCAAAGAGAAATAGATATTCTATTAAAAGGTTTTCAAGTTTCCAAGGTAAAGCATGTGATTATATGATAATCATGTGAAGGAATTCCAAAACCTTGAATATCAAGCTAGAGATAATGCCTGAAACTTCAAGATTCTTGTTAAGAATTGAAGCGAGAAGGTTCTCTATCAAGAGATGTTTAGACTTTAGGATAAAATTCACTCACACGTCAATGTGAGTATAAAATAGGGTGGTATGGGACATCATATTTTATACTCGGATTGACATTAGGGGAAAAAATGAACCCTGCATGGGCCTTGTAAGGATCCCTAATTTTTAGGGATTAAGCTTAATTCTGTTCTTGTTTAAGGGGACAAAGTGCATTTAATAGGGCACTTTTTAGTAGGCTAGAGTAGGCTTTTTTTTAGGCTGCAATAGGCCTCTCTCTTTCTAATTCTAGAGAGAGAGAAAGAGAATCTACTTTCCACATCATCAAACTCGTACATGTATTTGAATAAAAAAATGAATTTTTTTAAAAAGTCTCATTTTCAGTGTATATTAACTCAAAAGAGCCTATTTTTTAATATATATGCCAGAAGTCACTTTTTTGGGCCCATTTTTTGAAGTTTCTTTTAGAAAAAGTATAATTTTCAAACTCCCTCCAAAAGTAAGTGCCACATCATCAAATCCGTGACTATGCTTCCCCCAAAAAATGACTTTTTTCAAATTTCATCATTTTTAGCCATACTTAGTGGAAAAATACACTTTAACCCATACACATACAAGAAAACACATTTTTTGAGCAAAACCTATGCTTTAGACTCCCTTCCAACCGGTTTTTCATCTTTGTTTTTGATATTGTTGGTCATTAGCAAAGATGGTGTTGACATGTATCACAAACTTCACAGTAGAACGTCCTCATGCTCCTGCATCAACAAGTATCCATGTTCGTGTGCCTAGAGAGTTTGCTCCAAATACACGATGCAACAATGATGCCAATTCTCAAAATGAACGTCGTGTAGTTGGAGAAAAAAGTATTGATCTTTGGGCTCATGGTTCACTCTATCCTCTTGATCCAATATCTTCTTACCATCCAACATTCCATAACCTCTCAACTTTACTTCAGTTCATTGGTGCGGGTGAAGCTGGACTATTAGGTTACTGCAAGAGATTATCTACACATTCACTTGCTACTGCTAAGTATTGGTTCCAACAACATCACATCCATCATATGAGGGTGGTCACTTTAGAAAGCACAATCATATCTTTACAAAAACAACTTGCAGATTTGGAACAGGATACTGAAGCAAAACAAAGCACAATTTCAAAGTTAACTGCCAATCTCCAGCAGCTGAAAGAGACTCCACTTGGTATGAGACATAGGAAAAGATCATTGTCATCCTTTGAAGCTCTTTCAAAAGGTGGTGGAGCACGCAAACGACGTATATATGCAACAAGGTGAGTGTTTGTTTTACTTTTATATGTTTTAATGAAGATTTGTAATGGAATATTTCATTGTGTAGGTCGTTTATTGAAGACATAACTGCTTCATCAACAACACAAGACCAATTCAAGCTGATGAATAGCTGTATAAACACCAAAGAAATCACTTTTGCTTTAGACTCACACATAGGAAAGTGTATTAGAGTTGTTGTTGAAGCTGAGTTTTCAAAGAAGTTAAAAAATCTTATCACAGTGCAAGATGTGCAGGCAATATGTGACGAAGCAGGCATCAGTAGAAATGGGTATACTGCAATGTACACCCTTCTTAGGCAAGCCTTACAATCACAAGGTATTTCTCAAAGTATATTTCCATGCCCATATAAATTGTCTATCAATAAAAAAACTTCAAATGAGGATGTGACTCGTACTATTGGACAATATTTATTCATAGAAGAAACTATGCCGGCCTCTATTTATCATCCAAATATTCCCAAGAAGCAATCAAAAATCCTATCTACACAAGGATTTACTTACACTAAATTCAACAATATATTTGTGGATCTTCAGAAGCTTCAACAAGCAATGGTTCACTTTTATAGTTCAACAATCAAAGGTACCCCTACTACATTTTATTTGGTGTTGAAGTTCTATTGCATTCAAGTGTCATATTAAGATAATGTTTTCTCTTTTGTGCAGACTGTAATGTTAAGTTAAAGTTCATATTGAAGCTTGATGAGTGTCAAATCATAAAGGGTCGGCGACTAGAAAGGTTGAGTGTGACGCTAATGAACGAAATTATGGACCATGCAATGAGTGATGAAACTTTAGGAGGGAGGGACCATTTGACTTACAGTGTGCAATCAGAGAGAGATATCTGGTGGTTAGGTGCTATAGAAGTTCCCAAAGAAACAAATAATGTTATTTCATGGATTTTTAGTAGGACTCCGTGGATTACGGAAGTAATCTCTTCTCAAATACATGGGCAAAAGCTTTTTGTAGATGATATAGGTGATTTTGATGTAGAATGGCATTTGGGTGGAGACCTTAAGAGTATAAAATGCATGTTAGGTTGTAAACAAGGAGCATCTTCTCTCTATCCTTGCCCATATTGTACACAAGGTTACAAAGGATCTAAGAGACAGTCTAAACATGCAAGGGCATTGACGAGAGTTGATGACTCTGAAGAAATTGATGAAACAGACTCATTGAATCATAGGGAATGGGAGATATCACTTTTGAGGTGTCCAATGTTACAGGAACCGACTCGTGATAAAATAAGCAATGATTGGAACCCCATTATCCCATTTCCATTAGTCAATGTTCACTTTTGTACTTTGCATGCATTCATGAGGATCTTTGATAGGCTTTTGAAGCTCCATGTTGAATATGCATTTGCAATGAAACCACTAGAGAGGTCTACAATAGCAATCTAGAAGATTTTACAACAAGTTTCAATGACTGGGAAGAAGGCACGACGTTTCTTTAAAAAAGATGTGAATAGTCAAGATGATGGGAAATGGGAGCTTTGGAAGGACCTCTATTCAATTACAACTGACAATGATAGTCAGGTTGATCTCATTAACAAGCGAAAGAAGGTTTGGTCATCGTTGATGTGTTTGGCTTCCACTAATGCTTCACAACGAGAATTATTCCAAGTGACTTTGAAGGAGTTTACACAGTCATTCATCTTATCTTGGGGAGAAAGCAACATTACACATTACATAGTAAGTTTCGCTTACATTTTTTTATTTGGTCTTAAACACTATGTGTATATCTTATTGACCAGATCATAGCATATTCTTTTTGCACATGGAGCATATTTTATGAATCGATATGGGTCACTGGACATTTTTAGTACACAAGGAATGGAGAAGTCACATTACAGGGCTAGAGGTGTTTACTTTAAAAACACTCGTCATGGGGGTGGTCTACTCCAATCAAACTATTTAGAAGAAATGTTCAATTGGTTCTTTCGTGCGACATTTCCTAGAAAATATGTAATGAAAAAGGCATGTGAGTCACAACTAGCAAAGATTACACGAAAGCTACAACATGATATTGCAAAAGAGAAGTGGATGTCATCGTCAGGACCCGAACATCATGCCCAATGGCGTGCAAAAAGAGTCCGCGAGGGTTCTGCTTGGAAATAATTTCCAAACTCTTAAAATGCATTATACTTTTCAAGGTTTTTATAACCCCTTTCACTTCAAATAAAATTCTACTATTTTTGTGAATATACTTTTAATGTCTTAAAACTAATTTTTATCCATTTAAATGTGAACAGGACAATTCTTAAGTGAAAGCCTATAAATAGAGGTGTCCTTCCTCATTTTACCACTTTACAACCTAAGAGAATGGCACGCACAAAGCAGACTGTTAGGAAGGATCATGTCGTCTACCCTAGCCATGTGCAAGGTACTCAGCGCCCAACATGGATGACACCCCACAAGAAGCGTCGAACCACAAGCCACTCTTCAAGATGAAACTCGGGTGCAGGGACACAGTCCGGTAGCATTGCATCGCGGGGGGATGAAGGTTCACCAGAGAGAGATGTATCCCAAGAAATAAATTATTCCCCTTCTGCATCTCATGATGAGCCCCCAATCAGGACACCAATGAAGGCAAGGCCCAAACAACGAGGACATAGACGAGTTGTGATTGAGACATCAAATTTATCGAGTTCCTCAGATGAAGAAAGTATAAATGAGCCACCATGGAACAATGATGATATCCCCGTGAACCATCGAGTAACACAAGGAGGCAAGACACTCCCCCCAGGACAAGGACAAAGACCAACCGATGAAGAAAGAGAGCAAGGTCGGGCAGAGGAAGTAAATGATGAGGCAGGACCATCTAGGCATCCTCCAAGAAGAAAGAAGAACTATCAACCACGTCGTAGACCACAACCCAACATCCCCCCAAATGCAAGAGCACCACAAAGGCGCAGAAAGCAAACCAGAGCCTTTGCGGAGATTCGACACTATCAAAAGTCTGTGGAGCTTCTGATTCCACGAAGGTCATTTGCAAGAGTTGTGAAGGAAGAGATCCAATGCTATTGCGCTGGACTTCGTATCCAAGGGATAGCCATTGAAGCTCTCCAAGAAGCTGCAGAGGCGTATCTTATATCAATGTTGGAGGACTCTAACCTATGTGCCATCCATGCAAAGAGAGTGACAATACAACCTAAAGATTTGCAGCTAGCTAGGAGAATTAGAGGGAATAACCATTAACCATAATTTGTACTCCCTTGTTTGGATAACCTTTTGTATATCCCATAGGATGAATATTTTGTAAAACCCAAATGATGAATATAATCTTTGTCTTCTCATATTTGCTCTCCCAAATGTTTATCTCTTAGTGTACATGTTTTGAAGTTTATTTCTCCTATGTTTGTAGGTGTGTTTTTCCAGTACATCTTTGAAGTGTTTTTCATAGTTGTATCATTCTTTTTTCTGCACTTGTTGTAAGTGGTAATGTTATTTAATGCATTTCATGGCCAAGACTTGCCAAAAAAAGGTCTGCCACAGAAACGCGGGGATGGGCCCTGCAAAAGTTTTGCAGGGCCTACCCCCGCATTTCTGTGGCAGGCCTTTTTTTGGCATTTCCAAGCCATGAAAACCCATGCCATGCACATGGGGGCATATGATTGGCCTTGGCTAGTGTGCACTACATGCTAAACCCCTGACCAATAGCTAAGCAATGTTTATGAACATACATGCACTGATTTACTGCTGCATGCTTATATGCACCCAGAGGAGTCTTAATTTTCTCTAATTATTGCATATAAGAAGAGTGTTCCACATTTCCCCAAGTGAAGGTGCTAATTGAGAAGATAGACTTGCAATACAGGTAACCTAGTGCATAGGATGTGTTGGTGTGTGAAACACCACAAGAACTAAACTAATGTGGTATTAGAAGACCTCCATAACCACCATTAGCTTAGCAATACTCACATTATGAGTCTTCATCTCTGAACTTAGTGAAAATCAAAAATTTCACTTCACAGAAATCTGCGCCTTTTCTTCAAGCTTTCAATCTGACCTCCACTCTTAAGCTGATTTCTCTGAGTACGCGTCCCGTTTCTCAAAGATCTTTTGACCAAATGTAGTTAAGGATAATAGCTTTCAAACGAGCTATCACTTACCAAAAACTTTACACCATGCTTCGAGATCTGACCTTAAGAAGATCAGTCAAATGTGCGCCAGAAAAGTCGTAACTGTCAACTACCTTACACAGTCATATGAAATGACTTGAAACTCAATGTACAAGAGGAATTAGACTCAATCCTTCTACACAAACATGTGTTGATTATCAGAGAAGATGTGTACAAAATGGCTTGGCCTAATTTTGCTCACAGCCATGGAAAACTCTCTCAGACTCAGAAGTTTTCTCTCACCATCTCTCTCAGAAATTACACGACTTTTCTCTACTTACTCAGATTACAAAATTGAGTTCTCTCTATCATGTTTCTGACTCAAATTAACTTATATACCTATGGTTTACATTCTTCTAGACTTGAACTCGTAAGTTCTAAAGATCAAATACAAATCTAGACTCTAATTTTGCACTAATTTACAGTAGTGAAATTGTCCCTTCACTTAGGCTTGATTTTCTGTAGGTCTTTTCTTCACTTCTTCTTTCCTCCATCATATGTCTCCATATGTCTTCATATATCCATGCCTAATTAGTGAGTGAAGCCCCAACAGCTCCCCCTCAATCACTAATTAGCATAATTTGACTTCTTCACATAATCTTCTTCTCTTTTATTCCTGCCATCTCCTTGAACTTACTTGTCTTTACTCCATCCAAGCTTTTTGTCATAATATCTGCAATCTGATCTTTTGTAGAAGTGTACACCACTTCAATCTCTTTCTCCATTACCTTTTCTCTGAGAAAATGATACTGTATTTCTATGTGCTTTGTCCTTGCATGAAATACAGGATTTGCTGCAAGATATAAAGAACTCATGTTATCTCCATGAATGATAGGTATACCTTGATCAATTCCCAAGCTTTTGAATAATGTCTGCATCCATATTACTTCTTTTGCTGCTTCCACAAGTCCTTTGTATTCAGCTTCTGTTGATGATAAGGCCACTGTGTGTTGTTTCTTTGAACACCAACTCACAAGCTTATCTCCAATGTATATCATATAGCCATGTGTAGATCTCCTGTCATCCTGACTTCCTGCCCAATCTGAATCACTATAGGCTCTCAACCTTATATCTGATGTAAAAGGATAATACAATCCTTCTTTCAAAGTCCCTTTGATATATCTAAGGACTCTTTGACCTGCAATCCAATGTGGGTCCTTTGGACAATGCATGAATTGAGAAAGAACACCAACTGCATAACTAAGATCAGGCCTTGTTAGAGTTGCATAAATCAAACTTCCCACTAAAGATTGATACTTCCTCATGTCTTTGAATTCTGCTCCATCATATCTACTGAGTTTGTGATTGACCTCTAATGGTGTAGATGCCTCTCTGCAATTCTCCATGTTAAACTTCTTTAGAAGATTCAAGAGATACCTTTCTTGTGATACATAAATACCATGCTCTGCATAAGTGATTTCCATTCCAAGAAAATATGACAATTTTCCTAGATCACTTATCTTGAATTCCTTCTCAAGTAGCTTCTTCACCTCCTTGATTCCTTCATTTGAGGTTCCTGTAATTATAATATCATCTACATATATACAAATGTAGATCATACCTTCATCTGTTCTTTTGATAAGTAGACTTGCATCTGCCTTTGAACTTTGATATCCAAGGTCATTAAGATACTTTACAAGTCTATAATTCCAAGCTCTTGGAGCTTGCTTCAACCCATAAAGAGCTCTTCTCAACCTGCAAACATAATTTGGAAACTTATGATCTGCAAACCCTTGAGGTTGCTCCATATAAACCTCATCTGATATATATCCATTCAAAAATGCATTCTTAATGTCCAATTGACTCAATGTCCATCCTTTTGATGCTGCAATGGCAATGATTGTCCTTATGGTTGACATCTTTGCTACAGGACTGAATGTCTCATCATAATCTATGCCAAATGTTTGAGCATAGCCTTTAACCACCAATCTGGCTTTGTACCTGGCTATAGTTCCATCTGCATGCTTTTTAACTTTGTAAACCCATTTATTTCCAATCACTTTCTTACCATTAGGCTTTGGGACAAGTTCCCAAGTTTTGTTCTCTTCAAGAGCATCAAACTCTTCCTTAATTGCTACTTCCCATTGTCTTTTACCCTTTGCTTCATCATAGCTTTGAGGTTCTTCATCTTCCTTAACCATGTAAGCATAATTTTTCTGAGTCAAGTAAGAAGTGTCATATGAATACCTTGTAGGTTGCTTCCTCATTCTGGTTGACCTTCTTGGTTCACACTCTTCATGTATATCTGGATGTACTTCTTCATCAAATATTGGTCCATCTTCATTCCTTCTATATGATCCAACTCTTGATGTGCTTGCTTGCATATGTTCTTCATCTCCATCTATCTGCATATGTGACTTACCTCTTGCACTCCTTCTTATCTCTTCTTCAAATGTTTCAAGATCACATTCTTTATCTGCATACCAACTCTTCTGTTCATCAAAGGTCACATCTCTGGAAACAATAAAATGTTTAGTTAAAGGACTCCATAGTCTATAACCCATTTGCTTTTCATCATACCCAATGAACACATATTTTTCTGCCTTTGGTTCAAGCTTATGTCTGAGTTGTGATGGTACATAAGCATAGGCAATTGACCCAAACACTTTACAATGGTCAAGTGTTGGTTTCTTACCCCACCAAGCTTCATAGGGGGTCATACCATTCAAAGCTCCACATGGTAGCCTATTCACAAGATATGTGGCTGTATTTACAGCCTCAGCCCAAAGATAATTAGGGCAATTCTTTTCCTTTAGCATTGCTCTTGCAAATTCAACTAATGTTCTATTTCTCCTTTCTGCCACCCCATTATGTTGAGGTGTATACCTGCAAGTTATCTCTCTCTTGATACCTGCATTCCAGAGATAGTCATTAAACTCTTGAGAGAAATATTCTCCCCCTCCATCAGACCTTAGCCTCTTGAGTTTGTGACCTCTAACTCTTTCTGCATAAGCATGAAAATGTTTGAAGGCTCCAAAGACTTCTGACCTTTCCTTTAGAACATAAAGGGTTATCCACCTTGTAGCATCATCAATAAACAAAACATAATACCTAGATCCATTTATTGAACCTTCTTTTGTTGGACCCCATACATCTGTATGTATGAGTTCAAGCAAACCCTCATGCTTGAAACCTTTCTTCTGAAATGGTTGTCTATGAGCTTTTCCCATCTGACAAGCTTCACACTTGTATATCATATGTTGATTCTTCACATTTGGTAGTCCCAATACAGATTGATTCTCCACCATAGTTTTGATTCCTCTTTCATTGAAGTGTCCCAATCTCTTATGCCAAAGATCTAACTCTGTAATTACTTCATCACCATGTGTGATTAGGGCTTGACCAACATTTCCTTGTACTTTGAGAGTAAAAAGTCTACCTTCCTTCTTACCACAAACAATGGGTTTGTAAGCATCCTCTGGATCTTCAACAAATACCCCTTCATTTGTAAATCTGACTTGAAAACCTTTCTCCACTATTTGTCCAACACTAATCAGATTCTTTGGTATTGTTGGAACATACAAAACATTTGTTAATAAATCAGCTCCACTCCTGCACTTCACTTTTCCAATTGAATGCACATTATGTTTTGTATTGTCACCTGTTTGTACTGTATGACTTGAATTGCCTTCTTCCAATTTTGACAATAATTCTATATTACCTGACAAATGATTTGAACAACCAGAGTCAATATAAAATACCTTGAGATCCTCCTTCTCTGATGAACTTATTGAATTCATCATCAATGTTGTATGGTTGTCATTCTGTGTATCATTTGCATAATTGTAATATGTGGTGTTGTATGATTGGTTCTGATTCCAATTTCTTCCACCACCTCTTCCATAACTTCCTCTTGAATTTTGTCTTCCTCTTTGAAATTGATTCTGAAACCTTCCACCTCTTCCTCTGCCATTGTTATTCTGATTTTGACTTGCTCCTTGTTGATTGTGCCAACAATCATATGCTAGATGATTGCTCAATCCACAAATCCAACATGTCTTCTTGTTATTATTCTGATTACCTCTACCTCTTCCATTTCCTCGACCTTTACCTCTGCCAAAACCTCTTCCTCTTGCATAATTTGCTTGAGTTGTTGACTCTTCTTCATCCTTTGCCTTGCCTTTATCTCCTTTCTTTTTATTCTTCACATACATTGCAGAACTTTGACCTTTGTCTCCATCTGACTTCAAGTCTTGCTCAAATGTGAGCATCAATCCAAGTAATTGATTCAGTTCTGGCACATAATGGTTTAATGAGAGTTCTGTTGAAAGTACAAAGGGCTTCCACCTCTCATCACCTCTTAACCCTGCAAGTAATTGTGCTATCAACCTATGATCTTCAATATCCTCATCAATGGATCCAAGACTATCTGCCAAGTCCTTCATCTTAGTGACATAATCACTAATGCTCTGATTTTGCTTTTTCTTGAATGTGGTGAACTCTGACCATAAGCTAGCTTTCCTAGCTTTGGTAGTGTTTTGGAAGTGATCTTCCAAAGCATTCCAAATATCTTCAGCTGTTTCTAAACCTCTGATGTGTGGCAACAAATGATCTGTAATAGTGTTGTATATATAAGCTCTTGCACTTGCATCTCTCTTCTGCCATAGCTTCAAAGCTTCTAGCTCTTCCTTTCTTGGATGACTTTCATCTTCAAATTTAGGCTTCTCCTCTTCACCTGTCACATATACCATTAGGTCCTTACTCATAAGTAAGGCCTCCATCCTCATTACCCAAGCAGGATAGTTATCTCTATCCAATTTGTCAATGGACACATGATCTGCCATGGTATCCTTGCTTCTGCTTCAACCTGTAAGTATAAAGTTAAAGAATGATACCTTTTGTAGACCTTTACTCTTGGAAGCGACTTCGAAACAATCTTCTGATGACTTTTGTTGTTGAACACCTCAGCTTTCTCCTTCTTTGATAAAGAACTCTTCAATTCTTCTTGTATCTGCTATTCCTTTAGTCTCGAGGACCTTATCTGCTCTGATACCACTTGTTGGTGTGTGAAACACCACAAGAACTAAACTAATGTGGTATTAGAAGACCTCCATAACCACCATTAGCTTAGCAATACTCACATTATGAGTCTTCATCTCTGAACTTAGTGAAAATCAAAAATTTCACTTCACAGAAATCTGCGCCTTTTCTTCAAGCTTTCAATCTGACCTCCACTCTTAAGCTGATTTCTCTGAGTACGCGTCCCGTTTCTCAAAGATCTTTTGACCAAATGTAGTTAAGGATAATAGCTTTCAAACGAGCTATCACTTACCAAAAACTTTACACCATGCTTCGAGATCTGACCTTAAGAAGATCAGTCAAATGTGCGCCAGAAAAGTCGTAACTGTCAACTACCTTACACAGTCATATGAAATGTCTTGAAACTCAATGTACAAGAGGAATTAGACTCAATCCTTCTACACAAACATGTGTTGATTATCAGAGAAGATGTGTACAAAATGGCTTGGCCTAATTTTGCTCACAGCCATGGAAAACTCTCTCAGACTCAGAAGTTTTCTCTCACCATCTCTCTCAGAAATTACACGACTTTTCTCTACTTACTCAGATTACAAAATTGAGTTCTCTCTATCATGTTTCTGACTCAAATTAACTTATATACCTATGGTTTACATTCTTCTAGACTTGAACTCGTAAGTTCTAAAGATCAAATACAAATCTAGACTCTAATTTTGCACTAATTTACAGTAGTGAAATTGTCCCTTCACTTAGGCTTGATTTTCTGTAGGTCTTTTCTTCACTTCTTCTTTCCTCCATCATATGTCTCCATATGTCTTCATATATCCATGCCTAATTAGTGAGTGAAGCCCCAACAGGATGGCCTAGGAATGCAAAAAAAAGGCCTGCCACAGAAACGCGGGGATGGGCCCTGCAAAAGTTTTGCAGGGCCCATCCCCGCGTTTTTGTGGCAGGGCTTTTTTTTGCATTCCTTAGCCATTCCATGCATTTTGGGCAACACAAATTACAAGAAACAATGGAAAAAGACTGATTAAACTGTGCAAAAGTTATGAGATTGTCAAACCATAAAGATATAATAGATTGAATGCACATGGAAATTGGAAAAACAAAACATTGGTATTATAAAGTTTTTACAATTGGCTCTTGGCCTTGACCCTCTCCACTACATTCTTTCTTCTCTGAAAAGATAGAGGCAATTGGTAAGTCAAAACTGATTGGGATATTAATTGAGGGTCTGTCAATCCAAGACCCAAAGCTATTCCTATTTGACCTAATATTTTTCCTCTAAAGTTAACTCCTAGGGTAGTAAGGGCAAGGGACTTCCTAACTAGAAATATACAATTGGTCCCTTGCATTATTGTAGATAGGCACAAAACTTTACTCAAGGCCTTCATACACCAAGTCATGAAGTGTCCTTGAGGGGAAAAGTCCTTGTGGATTATTAAAAAATCTTCCTTTGGCAATTTTCCAATGTACTGTGCGAAGGAAGAGCCATGGCCCCGAGAAACACGGTCACCACCACTCCTTGCTACAAATTTATCCACTTCAATTATTTCCTGCACATAGACAATCATAAAACTAAATAGATACATCTTGTATGAATATGAGACAACCATAAATGTCAGTAGAGAGTTACATCTTGAAGCCTGTCTTCATCCTCTCCTCTTCCCATTGCATCTAGTGGAATTGATGAATGGGCCATGCCACTTTGCTCCACAACAGGGGATGTTGGAATCTTCTTCTCCAAAATTCTTTCCCTTGCTGTGGCTAGATCTTCTTCACTGGCATCTTGGTTGCCATGGCTCAAAATCTCTTCACACACAAATGCAATGGTGTCCGCAACTGATTCACCAAGTGGAATTGTTGCCTTTTCGATAATGTCAGAAGTGTTGTCCATGGGAACATCCGAGGTTGAGCTGAAAATACTAAGGCATTCGTCGAGGCGTAGACCGAATGCCTTCTCAATATCGTGCAGGAACAAAAATTCCTCTCCATCAACAAGTACAACTGAAAACATTTCCATCTCTACCTCTGGTAGAGTGGGTTCCACGGGGTCTAAGTTGGAGGGTGGACTCTTCTGTGTATTGGCTTCCTTTAATTTGTCCACTACTCCTTGAGGAAATTCTCTGGAAATTTTTTGACTCTCTTCTAATAAGTTGAGAGCTTCTGTCTGGGGTTCCTTCTTGTCATCTACAAAACCCCCAGTAACAAGATGGGGTAGGTCCATGGGTGAAGGTTCGGGCTCCTCATTGACAAAAAAGATTGTTGTTGCTATGTAGGAAAGATATTTTCTTCCCATTTTCCTTTTCTTATTTAATTGTTTAATTAAGGGCACTGTGTCATCTAACAGGTGCCCTGAAGCCTCAGCAATCGCCATGAAACGCTTTAAGCGCTTCGCAAATGCCTCATCTCCTTTATGAATGTAAAAAAGCAGGTCACAGGGGACCCATTTACACTCATATGCTGGAATATCTATGGCATATCTTAAAATATAGAGTTCCATAAAATCTGTGATCTCATCGATCACATTGGAATTCATGGCTATTGTCCCTTCAAGATTAGGGACTCTACAGACTAGGTCATACAAATCCGTACGACCATTGTAGTCTGTAGTTTCCAAAAACTCCATGAATAAATCTCGAGGAGATTTCATGGGAGTGGAAGTGCTAGCATCCATTGCTTGCGCGCGAGATTTCTAGAGGCTTGCAGTCTGTGCTTTCTAGCTCTTTGAGAGTGCAAATGTGAGAAATGAGCACATAGAGCCATTTTTATAGCAGTTTCAAGTTTTTAAATTGACTGGGCCCACTTTTAAAAGTATAGAATAAAGAAGTGCAATTTCAAAAAATGAGTTTCGGATGACAAAATAATGCACAGAAAAAAACATGAGCAACCACATTTCAAAGTAGTGAACAGAATTTTTGACATTCCAAAAGTTTTGAAATTATCATTGCAGAGAATAAGGTATATACAATATCTAACATGAATCAATTTTCCTACTTTTTACAAGGTTCTTGAAAGTGCAAAAACCATGAGATACAATGACTAGGGCCCAAGAAGTGACATTATCAGGTTGCAAAAGAACTATGACAATGAGAGCTCTGTTCCATCTTTGCTCCAATCTACAGGGACTTTCATTTTGTATTCCATTCTTCTGCCCACCTGTAATCAATTTGCAACAAATTGAAGTCATTAAAGTAAAATGAACAATAACAAAAAGATTACTTTAACAAAAACATGAAACATTTCTCACCTTATGTCCTTGAATTTTGAAGATGGATTGAGTTAGTCATTCAAACCCCATAATCATCAAGTGTTCTCTCAGATTAGCCAAGGTCCAATGATTATTCACTAAAATAGTTTCTGTTTCATTGTTGGGCAATCTAAGCTTTATTTCAAATGAATGCAAAGATCCCTCTGAACTTTGAAATGGTATCCATTTGCCAAGTTTGCACATCCAACGATCATAGTAGAATCTGATGTATAATGAAGTACGTTGTTTCAAATATCGAAATGCTATACCTGTTCCACCTATTTTACAGAGATATTTATCACCTTTTGCAATTCCTTCCATCAAATCCCAATTTTCACCAAGAAGACTTTCGACTTGCTCATATGTGATATCTTTACACATGAACATGGTGGAAGTCTCTTGGAATGAGAATCCTTGGAATAAATATACAAAACAATGAATGGGAAAAGACCAGTGCAAACCTACAGACCTAGACACTTTTGTGAATTTCAAAGAGTTATGTATATCCATTACCATCTTTTGCTTCAAAGATGATACAGACCATATATCAGGTTTTGGCCACTCCAAGCTAAGAAGAGAATGTACTTCAATTCTCTCTAACCTTCCAAAACCATTCATTGTAGAGGGTACAACATATCTATGTGTGTAAAAGAAAAATCTATCATGGTAAAGTTGAGTAGGAGATATATTTGGAAAGACTAGTGCACCAACATCTGCATGCAATGCCTGGAAAGTACCTGTAAGACTATGAAGTGGTTGCTCTTCCACCAAAGTAGAAGGAAATACATCTGAAACAAACAAAAACATATCTAAATAGTTCAGAAATATATCCGACACAAGAAAACATAAAATATTGTAGAGTAATACTTACAGTTCACAGGATATCTCATACTACTAGAGTTTTCAAGTTTCATAGTTGCCATTGTAAAAACATGTTGTACAATAGCAACCATCCCATTGTCTCTATGCTTCTTGAAGCCAAGTAACTTTCCCTTCCAATGAAGATCTAAGTTTCCACGATCTCTAACTCGATGAGGCCCAACTCTAGAGGGTTGCATGTACACCCATGCACCTTTGGAGTACTCATGTGATAGCCACTGCCCATTTGTGGCTTTGATATTGTGACATCTTAATGTGAGGATCTCATCTTTTGGTCGCCTAGAAGCTTTAGATGTTGCCATTGAAGCTAAAGGTCTTCAAGCTACAACAGTAATTCGAGATAGGAGATGCAGGTAGGTTGGAGTGTAGAAACAGGAGCTTCAATGGTGTGCTACAGAGTGAAAGTAGTGGGAAAAGATGACTTTTTGGGACCTGGGTATGAAAATGTGAGGTTTAGGAGGGAAATAACTCTTTTTTGAGTATTTTTGAAAAAACTCATTTTTTTCAGCTCAAAACATGCACAGATTTTGAATTTGGGGTCAAAAAGAGTACTTTTGACCCTAAAAAGTAATGGGGGGTCCATTTTCAGGTGTTATGATGAGTTTTTTAACTTTTTAGAAATTTTGAATTTTTGGGCCCAACTGAGTTACGAGATTCATTCTCTCTTTAGAGGCAGCTCATTAAATAAGGGAGAAATATGTTCCCTCTCCACCCTTCAGCCTAGTATTTTATGGGGCATAGACTGTGGCCACCACCCTCTTCTGATTGGTCCATCACTAATCACTCCTTAATCTAAAAGGCCCATTCAGGGTTCATTTTTTCCCCTAATGATGTAGGAAAGATGGTATGGGACATTGGACCATGAGATGATGATTATCTTTTAGTCTTAGAATAAATCTTGATGCTAGATCGGATCCTCAAGATAATGCAAAATTCAAAGAAGAAGTTTAAATTCAAGGAGGATAAAAGCATGATTTAAAGATACTTCAAGATCAAGGAAACAAAAGATAGGAAGTCAGTAACTTCCAAGATCTTCTTGAAACACTTCAAGTCAAAGTGCTGTTAATTCAAAAATATTTCATAAATTTTTGAAAAAGTTAGACTTTGATTTTGAGTTGATCTTTTCAACCAAGGATTTGATTGACTAAGTCAAGCACCAAGTTCCTATGTAGCTTAGTAAATTCACTCTTTTGAGTCAAAGAATGCACAAGATTTGCATTCCACTAAGGAGTCAAAAAGACTGAATATGACCTCAACTTAGTCTCAAGTGAAGCATTATTTCAATACAAAACTCATCAATAGAACCTCAGTGGGTCGACACACTGATGTTGGTAACCACACTAGTATCTTGTGGTTAGATGTTGTTTTAGATTTGCTCTAAATCTTTTTGAGAAACCAGCTTATTTCTCTTAAAGATAAAATGCTTCAATATCCTGTTGAAACAAATCTTTGAGAAGTTAAAGTCCTGAGTCATCTAGATTTTGACTCATAGCAAGTTTACATATTTCTGAAGTTTGAATTGGTTGAACAGAGTTTTAGTTCTTTCTTTTCGATTTCTAAATCTTTTCGATTTGACTTAGATATGGTATTTGATTCTTTTCCTAAAGTCAAAGGTTGGCCTGATAGAACGAGGTAACTAAATTAAACATCCTAGATAGATGTTCTGTACAAGAACCTTTTCAAAACCTCAAAAGATGATAAGTTCAAGATTGACTTATTCATTTGAGTTTGCTTCAAGTTATAGCATAAATGATTTCCTAGAGTCTAGTATACTTTAGAATAGAGAAGTGAGGAATTGCTTAGTGGATTGACAATTCCCAAGAATGTTTGGCTCAAGTCTATGAGAAAAGTGTCCTACGTTGGATAAAATTTTCATTTTGGATTTGACTTGGTCAAGTTATAGTACGGTTGACCCAAAGTAAATGGTAAATTTTCTCCTACAGTTTACATAGGAATTTTTAAACTCATTAGGACAAATTAGTCCTCTAGTCGAGTGAAAAAAATCAAGTAACTGTTGGATAGGAGTAAACCATTGAATAAGCATCCAAGTTAGATGTTTGGGACAAATAAAATTCAAGTCCTCCAAACCAAATTCAAGTGAATCAAGAGTTGTCAAAGTCTTATGAGGGATAAGAATCGCGTCCTTGTTACTACGTCCATGCATCAATTATGCCCAGAATTAGACTAGTAATTTGAATCCACCCAATTCACATGTTTTTGCCCAGATTGCACCTAGCAAAAACTATGAATTGGCTAGGGATGTTTTTAGATCCACTCTTATTATTCATTCACTACTTTGTACTTTGAAAAGTTTATCAAAGTGCAAAGTGAGACAATGTTTTGAATCATTTGGGCAGGGATGCCATGACAGATATGAGACATGTTCTTCCAATTTTAGAACATGATCATGTTCTTCCAATTTTAGAACATGAACATGTTGTTCTAGTTTTAGAACATGAGGCTCGGGGGTTGCTTACAGTATGTATGCAGCTCTATTTTTGAGGACGAAAATATTTTCCAAGGGGGAAGAATGTAATAAAGTAAGTCTATGATCTACGTGATAATTTGAAGAAGTTTCCTTTGATGAGATATCAAGCTCAACATGTGATGATCCAGGATGACACGTACCAGTTTTTCGTTTCTCTGACATGTATAGTGGTCACGCCGGTATATGTCAGGGATACTTCATTGAGCTTTATTAGATTTATCTACCGAGAGTTATGGCACATTTGTTTCTTGCCAGCTCACTCATTCGCGGACATTAGGTTTTTCCTTATGTACTGGTCTTTACATATTGCACTGATTGTATTCTTGTTTTTAGGTCATTCTTGTACATTCCTATTATGTAATAGAAGAAGAAGAAGATCATTCTTCCTTGCCTCAATCTGTGTGTGTGCTTCTCCTTGAGAGTGAGAGTGTGTGTGAGCTCTCTTCCTTATCTCCTTCCTCGTGACATGGTATCAGAGCCAGCGTGGTTGTAGAGAGCTCGTGGAGAAGGCGAGGGTGAAGACTACGCGGCAAGGAGTGGAGAAAATGTGATTTCACAAACGGCCTCCGTTTGCTACGAAAATCGTCGTGAAGGTAGAAGACCTCAAGATATTTTCGTGAGTTATCCCTTTAGGATCACTCGTTTTTGTCAAATCGAAGTTTCGGAGCCATCGCGACCTCCGTTTTGAGCTCGCAAGGTGGGGCCCACAAAAAAACCAGGTCAGTTTCAGAAACTGTAACTTACGTTGTGTTCGGCGACACTCATATATTCCAGATTCAGAATTTCAAGTGATTCCGTGTACTGTTGATACACGAAAACTGTGTTTTTCTGAGATCGAATTGTCACGTCATAGTGCGACAGTGTTCAAGCAGAAGTGCTGCTTGTAGTGTGTTGCGGTGTTGTGAATTCTTGCAAAAATGGCAAACGCAGATGGAATGAGTCAGCTTATGAGCAATAAGCTGGACAAGAACATGCTTGGAGATTCAGAATGAAGAATTTCCTGATGGGAAAAGGCTACTGGAAGTACATCGAAGGAGAGAATGAAAATGCTCCGTAGTTACCAGAAAGGAATCAGACTGCAGAACAGTTAAGAGCATAAGAGGAATGGAATCAAGGAGCACGAAAGGTAATGTATTGGCTATCTGTCAGCATACAAGATAGCATGATTGGACACATACAGGATGCCAAGACTCCAAAAGAGGCTTGGAACAGTTTGGTCACTTTGTACGAGACCAATACAAAGGCACCAAAATTGCAACTCAAGAACGAGCTGCATACATTGGAGAAAAAGAGCATGTTGGTAAGTGACTACACTCTAAAAATCAAAAGCATATGTGAGTCACTTGCATCTATTGGCATGAATGTAGATGATGATGATAAGGTGGAAGTGTGCCTTCGTGGTTTAGGAGCTGCATATAAGCAGTTCAGAACTTCTATATAGACTAGGGAAAATATTCCGAATTTTGCTGATTTGGTCTCTATGCTGATTATTGAAGAAAAGAATCTTGGTGAGGATTCAAACTCCTAAGGAAAGCCTAGTTCTGAGCAGGTATTCTACTTTGGCAGAGGAAGAGGCAGAGGTAGAGGTTTTGGAAGTGGAAGAGGAAACAGTAACCAAGACCGAGGTCAATAACAGAATCATGCAGGAGGAAGAGGACAGTTTCGAGGCAAGGGGAGCCAAAGAGGTCGCAGAAATTTCCAAAGAAATGATTCAGGTAATGATAGTAAAGGATGCTGGAATTGTGGTAAACCTGGACACTTTGAACGTGATTGTAGGTTAAAGAATCAAAATAACAGAAGGCAGCAAAACAACTATGCATCCACAAGTGCAGATGATTCTGAGAAGCTGTTTATGGTTCAACATCACATGATGAATACGATGTCTCCTGGTGTTTCAAAATCGAATGATAATGTATGGTAGGTTGATTCAGGTGCTTCAAATCACATGACCAGTCATGCAGAATGGTTTAGTAGTTTGCAAAAAATGCCAGTTCCTGGATATGTTGAAACAGGTGATGACACATCGCATCCTATTGAGCATACAAGAAACATAGCATTGTCTATGGAGGACGGAAAGGTAAAACATCTTGCTGATGTGCTACATGTTCCAAATATAACGAAGAATTTGGTTTCTGTTGGACAAATGGTTGACCAGGGATTACAAGTCAGGTTCAATGCTGATGGATTATATGTAGAAGAGTACAAGCAGGATGGACGATTGGTTGCCAAAGGAAACAAAGTGGGTAGGATGTTCACCTTAAATGTGAAGATTCCTGAAATGAATGCAACCATGTTTGCAAAAGGTGCAGGAGTTATTGCAGATATAGAGATATGGCACAAACGGATTGTACATGCAAACTTGCAAAGGCTAAAACTGATGCAGTCAAAGGAGATTGTCCATGGACTACCAAATTTCAAAGTTGCAGAAATGCAAAAGGTATGTGCAGCATGTCAATTTGGTAGACAATCAAGAGCATCATTTCCACATGACAAGCATGTTAGTGAGAATGTACTAGAAGTAGTACATACAGATGTTTGGGGTCCAACAAAGACCACATCTATGGGCAGTTGCAGGTTTTATGTTACTTTCATTGATGACCATACACGCAAAGTATGGGTATATTTCATGAAAGAGAAGAGCAAGGTGTTTACTCACTTCCAGAATTTTAAAGTTATGGTGGAAAAGCAGACAGGGAAGTACATTCAAACATTAAGATCTGATGGAGGAGGTGAATACATGTCAAATGAGTTCAGCAATTTTCTAAAAAATCATGGAATTCGGCGTCCGTTTTCATGCAGGTACACACCACAATAGAATGGTGTTGCTGAACGCAAAAATAGACACATTGCAGAAATAGCAAGAGCCTTGATGGCTGAGAAGAATATGCATCATTGTTATTGGGCAGAAGCTATGCATACTGCTGTATACATCATGAACAGAACTCCGACTGTTGTTGTACATCAAGTTACACCTGAAGAGAAGTTTACAGGTAAAAAGCCAAACTTATCACATCTGAAAGTTTTTGGCTGTATTGCATATGTACATGTTCCAGATGAGTTGAGGACGAAGATTGATCCCAAAGCAGAAAAATGTGTCTTCATTGGATATTCCCTTGAGCAAAAGGGGTACAAATGTTATAACCCACTCACACGACAGGTGAAGGTGAGCAGAGATGTGGTATTTGATGAAATGTCAAGCTTCTATGCAAATGCCAAAGAAGGACTGAATCTTGAACCAAATGATAAAGAAAATGCTAAAAAATCTAGTGCAGAATCTCAAGTTTTGAGTGGACCGGATGCATCACCAAGCAATAGTTCCAACTCAAATCCATGGAGTGGAAGATTTCATGGAAATTTCAGTCCAACAAATTCATCAAATACATCCAAGAAAGGTAAAGAAAAGCTTTCTGTTGGTAGTAAAACAGGTGCAGGTTTTGAAGACCTTGATGGAGATTCAAGCAGTTCAAAAAAGAGTCTTGATGAGGAACTTGGATTGCCCTCTGTGAAGACTCCAAGAGTAAGAAGGGCACATGCAGATGATACAAGAAGAAGTGACCCAGGACCAAGAAGATATGGGAGGATGCGTAATTCAGTGCAACGATTGACATATGATAGTTACATGGCTCGCCATTGTGCCTACATGACAAAGGTAATACAAGATGCTGAACCTTCTTGTTTTGAAGATGCAATTGGTAATGTAGATTGGGAAAAAGCTATGGATGAGGAGATGGCTGCAGTTTATGGAAATGATACATGGAAGCTGGTTCCATTGCCGTAAGGAAAGAAATCCATAGGCTGCAAATGGGTTTACAAGGTAAAGCATAATGCTGATGGTAGCATAAGCAGGTATAAAGCACGATTGGTAGCTAAAGGTTATGCACAGACATATGGCATTGATTATGAGGAAACATTCAGCCCTGTAGCTAAAATGTCTACTGTCAGAACACTTGTTGCATTAGCTACAGCAAAAGGATGGACTTTGCATCAGATGGATGTGAAGAATGCTTTCCTACATGGTGAGTAACATGAAGAACTATATATGGACCAGCCACAAGGATATGAAGATTCAAAGCATCTAGAATATGTTTGCAAGTTGCAAAAGGCTTTGTATGGGCTGAAGCAAGCCCCTCGTGCATGGCGGCTGAGTATAGAGGTGCTGCAATGGCAGCATGTGAGGCATCATGGCTGGAGATGTTACTTGCAGATTTAGGTGTGGAAGTGCAAAAGCCTATCACTATCTATTGTGATAATCTTAGTAGCATACAGTTAGCACGGAACCCTGTTTTCCATGCTAGAACAAAGCATATCGAGGTACACTATCACTTCATCAGAGAGAAGGTATTAGCAGGTGATATTGATCTTGTTTATGTGAGAACACATGAGCAGGTTGCTGATATTTTCACCAAAGCACTTGGAGCTGAGAAGTTGAAGAAGTTTCGGAAGATGCTTGGATTACAGGATATGGCATTGAGCTTGAGGGGGAGTGTTGAGATATCAAGCTCAACATGTGATGATCCAGGATGACACGTACCAGTTTTTCGTTTCTCTAACATGTATAGTGGTCACGCCGGTATATGTCAGGGATACTTCATTGAGCTTTATTAGATTTATCTAAAGAGAGTGATGGCACATTTGTTTCTTGCCAGCTCACTCATTGCGGACATTAGGTTTTTCCTTATGTACTGGTCTTTATATATTGCACTGGTTGTATTCTTGTTTTTAGGTCATTCTTGTACATTCGAGAGTGTGTGTGTGAGCTCTCTTCCTTATCTCCTTCCTCGTGACATCCTTTCCTTTAGAGGTTCAATCAAGTCACTATTGCTATAATGGGACATATATTCTATTAATGGAGTGGTGAAACACATTGGCCATGTGGTATCCTTGACAAGTGTAACAAGATTTCATTGAAACCATGGGGTTTGTCTACTAGGTACTCTTAGATTTTGAGCCACTTGTTCTACTAGTTCATTTATTGATGTCGAGGGTTTGGATGTGAAGCTAGTAGCACAATTTGAATCCTTATGGAGTTTCAAAAGTTCCAACTCATCACCCACATTATCCTCAATATCAATGCATATTCTTACATATTTCTCTAGGGTTTGGGGTTCCTTCAGGTAGACATATGATTGTAACTCTTCACTCAATAGGATATATAAGAATAGGGAAACTTGCTTAGCCTGAGTAGGGAGCTTTGGGATTGGACATCTTTCAATTTGTTGTCTAAACCTACATCCTTCTAATCTCACATCTTCATATGATGTATGATTGAAGGTATGAGTCAATGAGGATGTACTATGTCTAATGCCATTCTTGGAGAATTCTGAATATCCCTAAATTGACCTTGATGCAAGGGTTGAAACCATGTTAAGGCTTTGTTTTTCAAAATTAATCTAAAAGCATTGTATTGCATAAGCAAATCCTTGATTTGTTTAGCTCTTAACACTTGCTTCAATTCAATTGCATGATCGTATGGATCTCCAATTCCATCAAAGTAATTCTATATCAACTTCACTAACTAAGTTGATCTCAAAATTTTGGGATGTTCTATTGTTCTAGGTAGAGCAAACTCATCCATAACTCTTTGGTGCCTATGTCCTCGAGGTGTTTCTTGTTCTTCTCTATCCATTTCTAGTTCTAATCTCTCTCTTCCTAAAGGATTTACATACTCACCTCTGGTTGCTCTCTGGACTTGTCCTTTTGACTACCCAAGGCATGAGAGGATCCAAATCAATGTTGGCAATGAAGATCACTAGACTAATGAGGAGGGAAAATTGGTTCATCCTTCCATGTGTAGGCACATTTTCTATGTTTTCTAACTACAAACATCCTATGGGAAGTGTTATTCAAGTAGATAACCTTTCATGGAACATCATGATCATTAAATTCATATATGACAAATTCGTCCACTTTACTAGGCTCATGTTGTTTGAATCTCCAAAATGCTTGGTCTATCTCCCTATAATAGGAAGGTTCCATGATGATTGCATCTCTGGTAATGATGCAAGTTGCTAAGCAATCATTGAAAGTTGAAAGAACTCTTTTAGAGAGTTAAGTTTTGGATTGATTTAAGCTAATTGAAGCTTAAAGTGGAAACGAAACTAGGTAATCTTTAGGAAATGAGAAGTTCCTAAAGACTTGAATCGAACTGTGAAAATTTTTTAGGGAATACAAAGTTTCAAGATATGGATTTCCAATCCATGAACCTTTCCTAAACAAGCGATAAAATTCAAAATTATGTGTTCATAGTAGCATCTTGTATCAAACTCAAGAACAGGAATCAATATCACATAAATGAAAGTTCAAGTCAAACTTTCATAGTGAAATAAGAAACCATATCCTAAAGGTGATACTTATTCTCTAGTTTGATACTCAGGAAATGAACACAAATGAATCAGTAAAGCTTCTGGATATTGCTTGAAAGTCTCATAATGTCTTTCAAATATCCTTCCAGTAAAGCAAAAGATTCCAAGATGAATCATTGGCTTAGTATTACTTGATTCCTGGTACTTAAGTTCAAATATTGATATAACCTAAAGATATACCAAAGATTCGTAGCTTTGGAATCTTAAAGGCCTCAGTGTATGCTTGGACTTAAGATGAGGGAAATATCTTTAAAATCCCACGGGTAAGCAAAGAAGCTTTTGATAGTTTAAGATATCTTAAAGATAAAGACTAAGTCTTTATTCTATTTGCAAGGTCAACCAGACTTGATCAAGCTTGGCCATGATTGTCCAATAACATATAATTGGAACTACTCTGAAGATTACCCAAGTATTGGCAAAAAAATTTCTTTTGGAAATTATTGATTCAGGTTCTATTTATCCAATGGAAATTTGTGAAAAGAGTAAGCTGTTCCAAGTCTGAACAGAGTAAGAAATTCCAAGAATGTAGTCTGCAATCGTGAAGACGGTACTTAAGTCTATGGAAGGTAAAAAATAATGTTTGCCTATCCTTAAAGGGATTTTGCTACAAATCCAAAAAGCATGAGTGGATGCTTAGACTTATGCAGTAGAGAGATTCCACTTAAGTCCTGGCCAAGATAGGTACCTAAAGCATCAGTAAGAAAGGAGTCTAGAAATAAGAAGTCAAACCCTCTTGTCACTACGAATTGGTCAAGAATAAACCAATTGAACTTGAATCCGTGAAAATTCAAGTACTTGGAATTCTGATTGGTTCTCATTTGAAAACACTAACAAAGAGAAATAGATATTGTATTAAAAGGTTTTCAAGTTTCCAAGGTAAAGCATGTGATTATATGATAATCATGTGAAGGAATTCTAAAACCTTGAATATCAAGTTAGAGATAATGCCTAAAACTTCAAGATTCTTGTTAAGAATTGAAGCGAGAAGGTTCTCTATCAAGAGATGTTTAGACTTTAGGATAAAATACACTCACACGTCAATGAGTATCAAATAGGGTGGTATGGGACATCATATTTTATACTCGGATTGATGTAGGAAAGATGGTATGGGACATTGGACCGTGAGATGATGATTATTTTTTTTAGTCTTAGAATAAATCTTGATGCTAGATCTGATCCTCAAGAAAATGCAAAATTCAAAGAAGAAGTTTAAATTCAAGGAGGATAAAAGCATGATTTAAAGATACTTCAAGATCAAGGAAACAAAAGATAGGAAGTAAGTAACTTCCAAGATCTTCTTGAAACACTTCAAGTCAAAGTGTTGTTAATTCAAAAATATTCAATAGTTTTTGAAAAAGTTAGACTTTGATTTTGAGTTGATCTTTTCAACCAAGGATTTGATTGACTAAGTCAAGCACCAAGTTCCTAGTGTAGCTTGGTAAATTTACTCTTTTGAGTAAAAGAATGCACATGAATTGCATTCCAGTAAGGAGTCAAAAAGACTGAATATGACCTCAACTTAGTCTCAAGTGAAGAATTATTTGAATACAAAACTCATCAACAGAACCTCAGTGGGTCGACACACTGATGTTCGTAACCACACTAGTATCTTGTGATTAGATGTTGTGATTTGCTCTAAATCTTTTTGAGAAACCAGCTTATTTCTCTTAAAGATAAAATGCTTCAATATCGTGTTGAAACAAATCTTTGAGAAGTTAAAGTCATGAGTCATCTAGACTTTGACTCATAGCAAGTTTACATATTTCCAAAGATTGAATTGGTTGAACAGAGTTCTAGCTCTTTCTTATCGATTTCTAAATCTTTTGGATTTGACTTAGATATGGTATTTGATTCTTTTCCTGAAAGTCAAGGGTTGGCTTGATAGAACGAGGTAACTAAATTAAACATCCTAGGTAGATGTTCTGTACAAGAACCTTTTCAAAACATCAAAAGATGATAAGTTCAAGATTGACTTATTCATTTGAGTTTGCTTCAAGTTAAAGCATAAATCATTTCCTAGAGTCTAGTATACTTTAGAATAGAGAAGTGAGGAATTTCTCAGTAGATTGACATCTCCCAAGAACTTTTAGCTCAAGTCTATGAGAAAAGTGTCCTAAGTTGGATAAAATTTTCATTTTGGATTTGACTTGATCAAGTTATAGTACGGTTGACCCAAAGTAAATGGTAAATTTTCTCCTACAGTTTACATAGGAATTTTTAAACTCATTAGCACAAACTAGTCCTCTAGCCGAGTGAAAAAAATCAAGTAACTATTGGATAGGAGTAAACCATTGAATAAGCATCCAAGTTAGACGTTTGGGGCAACCAAAATTCGAGTCCTCCAAACCAAATTCAAGTGAATCAAGAGTTGTCAAAGTCTTATGAGGGATAAGAATCGCATCCTTGTTACTACGTCCATGCACCAGTTATGCTCAGAAATAGACTAGTAATTTGAATCCACCCAATTCACATGTTTGTGCCCAGATTGCACCTAGCAAAAACTATGAATTGGCCAGGGATGTTTTTAGATCCACTCTTATTATTCATTCAATACTTTGTACTTTGAAAATTTTATCAAAGTGCAAAGTGAGACAGTGTTTTGAATAATTTGCGTAGGGATGCCACCACAGATATGAGACATGTTCTTCCAATTTTAGAACATGATCATCTTCTTTGAGTTTTAGAATATGACCATGTTGTTCCAGTTTTAGAACATGAGGCTCGGGGGTTGCCTACAATATGTATGTAGCTCTATTTTTGAGGACGAAAATATTTTCCAAGGGGGAAGAATGTAATAAAGTAAGTCTATGATCTACGTGACAATTTGAAGAAGTTTCCTATCCTTTAGAGGTTCAATCAAGTCACTATTGCTATAATGGGACATATATTCTATTAATGGAGTGGTGAAATACATTGGCCATATGGTATCCTTGACAAGTGTAACAACATTTCATTGAGACCATGGGGTTTGTCTACTAGCTACTCCTGGATTTTGAGCCACTTGTTCTACTAGTTCGCCACTTGTTCTACTAGTTCATTTATTGATGTCGAGGGTTTGGATGTGAAGCTAGTAGGACAATTTGAATCCTTATGGAGAATCAAAAGTTCCAACTCATCACCCACATTATCCTCAATATCAATGCATATTATTACATATTTCTCTAGGGTTTGGGGTTCCTTCAGATAGACATATGATTGTAACGCTTCACTCAATAGGATATCTAAGAATAGGGAAACTTGCTTAGCCTAAGTAGGGAGCTTTGGGATTGGACATCTTTCAATTTATTGTCTAAACCTATGTCCTTCTAATCTCACATCTTCATATGATGTATGATTGAAGGTATGAGTCAATGAGGATGTACTATGTCTAATGCTATTCTTGGAGAATTCTTAATATCCCTAAATTGACCTTGATGCAAGGGTTGAAACCATGTTAAGGTTTTGTTTTTCAAAATTAATCTAAAAGCATTGTATTGCATGAGCAAATCCTTGATTTGTTTAGCTCTTAACACTTGTTTCAATTCAATTGCATGATCGTATGGATCTCCAATTCCATCAAAGTATTTCTTTATCAACTTCACAAACTAAGTTGATCTCAAAATTTTGGGATGTTCTATTGTTCTAGGTAGAGCAAACTCATCCATAGCTCTTTGGTGCCTATGTCCTCGAGGTGTTTCTTGTTCTTCTCTATCCATGTCTAGTTCTAATCTCTCTCTTCCTAAAGGATTTGCAAACTTACCTCTGGTTGCTCTCTGAACTTATCCTTTTGACTACCCAAGGCATGAGAGGATCTAGATCAATGTTGGCAATGAAGATCACTAGACTTATGAGGAGGGAAAATTGGTTCATGCTTGCATGTGTAGGCACGTTTTCTATGTTTTCTAACTACAAACATCCTATGGGAAGTGTTATTCAAGTAGATAACCTTTCATGGAACATCATGATCATTAAATTCATATATGAAAACTCCGTCCACTTTACTAGGCTCATGTGGTTTGAATCTCCAAAATGCTTGGTCTATCTCCCTATGGATTTATTGTGATAGAACTTTTCCATTGTCTATCCTCTATCATGGGATGTCCTTTATCAGGATGGATGCATCTATTGTGATGGATTTCCAATATTGCAGGGGTTTGTCTGCGGTGATGGACGTGCCTATTGCAATAGACAATGTCTATCGTACCTTTTTGTCTGTCACAATAGATAGTCTCTATCAGAATGGATAGAAAAAGTGGGAATTTTTTTGACTCTTTTTTGTGATTTGGAAATCTCTTATGATGTCATCTACTATGCCTAACATGCAAATGCAAAATACCAAACTTTTCTATCAATCACGATAGAAAAGGTCATCATCTCGGGCTACACACAAACTTTTGTCGTACTTGATGGTGTTACTACTACTATCGCTATCATCAATCTCTATAGAAAACACTAAGAAACACATAAAAACAAAGATTGCAATAGGTCTTTGTCTCTCTCTCATAAGTGAAATGAGGAAAATGAGGTGGTAGATGGGGATATGACCAAAAAACTAAGTTTTTTGTGATGAAGGAGATGGAGATAGAAGGTGAATAGAGATGGTAGAGAAGGTGATGAAGATGGTAAAAGTAAAGAAAATAGAAAATTTAAATACTTACCTATGATTCAAATGTTAAGACTCTATGACTTACCATCACATGCTTGCCCTCAAATCGTGCTCCCCGACAATGATGCCAAATTCGTTGTCACTCTAGCACAATGGAAGTGCCAATGTGAGGAGATCGACCTCGCAAATTTCAATCTGTGGAGATAAGATGGTATGATGACCATGAGCAAGAGGAATGCACAAGTGTGAGAGTGAGAAGCATGAGAACATGCATACACATACACACACACACAAGGCAAGACAAAGAGTAGAACAATAGGATCTTCTACTTCTCCAACTTAGGATACAGTCAAGTTCTTTCAAAGTTCAAACCTCAAACAATCTCACCTCCAAAATGAGATTTGTAGCTCTTTTTATATTTATTTCACTAGCTTTGGACGAGTTCAAACCTAGTATTTGACATAGTTAAAAATTAGGTTACTAAGCTAATTTGGAGGCTCAAATGAGATCTAAAAATCATGAAAATTAATATATGGGCTCTTATAACATTCCTGAAGCTCAAGGACTCCTTGGGGTCTAAAAAAATGGACTTGAGACTATAAAAATTGGGTACTTACAATGAGATGTAGTGATGAAAATCATTCTTGATTAAATGATTGATTTGAAAAAAATATAGATAGGCCTATTCATTACCTGATCTGCATTGACTAGCTTGTGTGGTTAATCCAATGTGTGAACCTTATCACTCCTACTATCCTTCTTGCCTAAGGCTTCCTTGTCGGTTGAATCCTTGTTGACTGCTAACAAACACCCTTGTTAATGCGTGTATAGAATATTTTAGTCATTGGAGCTTTGCATGTAGAGATATGAATGTATCTCTATGACTCTATATATGCATTGTCTACTTTCTAGAAAGTCGAGATCACACATGTGACTTCTTAAATATATTTTTATCTTTTGAGAGTACAAGAAAGTTGAAATGTCTAATGAGTGGGACTTGAATCGAGGCACTCTACCCCACAATGTTCAAGGCATACCACTACACCACACCGTAGTCACTCCTTAAATATATTTTTCACTACATAGTCACACTATATTCGTGGAATAACTTGTGTTAGCTCACTTAGCTTCCCATTTGAAGCTCTACAAAAGGATTTTGCTCAATTCTTACCAAGCTTTGAGCACTTAGCATTTTCCTAAGAGCCTTCTTCCATAAATAGAATGTTTTCTCCACAAGAAAAAAATCTAGAATTACTCTATCTTGACTCAAATATTTGGGATCAATGATCCAAGGTACTATGGCAATATTTATGCATTAGTTGTTGGCTTAATAATTCTATTAGAGCTTGCAAGCACGAAATATGCTAGTCTATAGGATTTAGCAAAGACCTTCTCATCTCTACAAAGTACCATCACCTCCTCACATATATATGTATATATGTATGCATGCATGTATGTATGTATGTACATACATACATATGTATGTATGTATGTGTGTATGTATGTATGAATGTACGTAATTATGTAATGTATTCTTATATGTAAGTATGCATGCGACATATAATGCCATATGGCAAGAAACAATTTGGCAACATTTCTCTTAGACTAAGAAACTTAGAGAAAACAACCATAAGGCATCCATGTCATAATAAAATAAGAACACGTAGGGCATAAACCAAAATGTACTCAAGCCATAAATGAAAAAGGCATGTAGTTTGTACAATAACCTATAGAAAAAAATAAGGGAACGTAGGCCATAAGGCAATAGAAACTCAATCAATAAATAAAGACGGCATCTAGGCCATACCATTAGCTTGCACAAAATTACTCCACCTACAAAAAAACTTTCCATCTATATGTATTTATGTATGTAATATGTATGTATGTATGTAAATATGCAAAGTATACATATATATATACGTATATGAGTGTATATATATATATATATATATATATATATATATATATATATATATATATATATATATATATATATATATATATATATATATATATATATATATATATATATATATATGTGTGTGTGTGTGTGTATGTATGTATGTATGTATATGTATGTATGTATGTATGTGTGTATGTACATATGCAAAGTAGGTATGTATATATATTTGTTGTATGTATGTTCATATGTAAAGTATGTATGTATGTATGTATTATGTATGTATGTATGCATGCATGCATGTATGTATGTATGTATGCATGCATGTATGTATGTTTGTTTTTTTATTTCTGTAATGTATGTATATATGTACCTATGTGTGCGATATATAATGCCGTATGGCAAGAAGAAAATTGGAAACATTTCCCCTATAAGAAGAGACTTAGAAAAAATAATCTTAGAGCATCCATGTCATAACAAAATAATGGCATGCAAACCATAAAGAAAAGACACTCAAGCCATAAATAAAAAGGCATGTAGACTATATAACAACTTGTAGAAAATCAATCCACCTACAGAAAACGGTACAGTTGTTAAAAAAACATTCCAACTATAAAAAAAGCATTTAATCTATATGCATTAGGTCATGTATGTATCTAAGTAGTGAAAAGTGTTGATGTATGAAACACCACAAGAAATGAATTAATGTGACACTAGAACACCTCTATGGTCACCATTAACTCATTGCCACTCCAAACTTTGAGAAATGATAGCCGAAAGTGAGAACTTTGCTTCTACAGAAATTCCTAGTCACCGAAATGACATACCTTCAGTATTTTACTGATTTCTCCTAGCTCAAGTATTTTTTCTCTATGAAACTTTACATGCTGAAACTACAAGAATAGAGCTTTCCAACAAGCTATGATATGCATCAAACGGATCTCTAGAACTCAAGTTATGGCTCTCACAAGATGACCCTGTATGACCTTCCAAAATTGGAAATCTTTCCTGTTATAGTAAGAGCGCCTGTTTAAAATTAGAATTCGATGCCTAGCATCGACTTGCAACGAGAATTCGATGCCGGGCATCGACTTGGAGTGTTTTTGGCCACTTTTCAGCAGGGATTCAATGTCGGGCATCGACTTCCCGCATAAAACCTTGATCTTTTGGATACAAAAACTATAGGTGATTTCATGCACACTTAGAATATGACTTATCAACTGGAATTCGATGCCAAGCATCGAGTTGCTCCAACAACATCATGTTTTTCAAAACACTTCAGTACTGAATGAAAAATATAAATGAAAATATGACTTATCAGCAGAGATTCGATGCTAGGCATCGAGTTGCTTGGAAAACTTGATCTTTTTAACTCATCACACAGTAAGTAATCATGGAGATGATGGAGAGAGGCTCATACACAGAACTTTACTCAGTTCTTTCTCATAGCTATGGAAACTCAAAAGTTTTACAGATGCTTTCTCACTCAAAGAAGCCCGACTATATTCAGTCGTATAAAATGAACTCCTTCTTCTACTTCTTCTCTCTATTCTCTCTCTCTCTCTCTCTGCGTCAGTTGATACAAGCTAACTTATATAGATTTTCGTATTCTCGTGATTTTTAGAAAACTTCTAGAAATAAAGTGAACTAACTTTACAAATATGATACACTTGTGAATTTGTCCCTTCACATAGGCATGGGGTTTTCTTCCTAAGATTTGACCTTCAAATATATGTCCAATTAGTGATTGTTTCTCCAACAGCTCCCCCTCAATCACTAATTGACATTCCCTGTTTCTTCATATCATCTTCTTTTCTTTTACTCCTGCCATGCTTTTGAATCTGCTGGTCTTCACACCATCCAAGCTCTTTGTCATTATGCCTGCTAACTGATCTTTAGTAGAAATGTACTCCACTTCAATCTCCTTCTCCATTACCTTTTCTCTAAGAAAATGATACTGTATCTCTATGTGCTTTGTCCTTGCATGAAATACTGGATTTGCTGCAAGATAAAGTGAACTCATATTATCTCCATGTATTGTAGGTGTACCTTGATCAATGCCTAAGCTCTTGAACAATGTCTGCATCCATATGACTTCCTTAGCTGCTTCCACAAGTCCTTTGTACTCTGCTTCAGTTGATGATAATGCTACTGTATGTTGTTTCTTTGAACACCAACTTACAAGCTTATCACCAATGTATATCATGTAACCATGAGTTGATCTTCTGTCATCCTGGTTACCTGCCCAATCTGAATCACTATAGGCTCTCAACTTCAAATCTGATGTAAAAGGATAATATAATCCTTCTTTTATAGTTCCTTTGATATATCTGAGAACTCTTTGACCTGCAATCCAATGTGGGTCCTTTGGACAATGCATGAATTGTGACAAAACTACCACTGCATAACTAAGATCAGGTCTTGTTAGTGTAGCATAAATCAACTACCCACAAGAGATTGATACTTCCTCATATCTTTGTATTCTGCACCATCATATTTACTGAGCTTGTGATTAACTTCAAGTGGAGTTGAAGCTTCTCTGCAATTTTCCATATCAAACTTCTTCAATAAATTCAGAAGATACCTTTCTTGTGATACATATATGCCATGATCTGTATAAGTAACTTCCATTCCAAGAAAGTATGACAACTTTCCTAGGTCACTGATCTTAAACTCTTTCTCAAGTAATCTCTTTACCTCCTTGATTCCTTCATCTGAAGTACCTGTGATTATAATGTCATCTACATAAATACAAATGTAGCTTGTACCTTCCTCTGTTCTTTTGATAAGTAGACTTGAATTTGCTTTTGAACTTTGATATCCAAGGTCATTGAGATACTTCACCAGTCTATAGTTCCAAGCTCTTGGAGCTTGCTTCAATCCATACAATGCTCTTCTCAACCTGCAAACAAAATTTGGATACCTGGAATCTATAAACCCTTGAGGTTGTTCCATGTATACCTCATCTGATATGTATCCATTCAAGAAGGTATTTTTTATATCCAATTGACTTAGGGTCCATCCTTTTGAAGCTGCAATAGCAATGATTGTCCTTATAGTTGACATCTTAGCTACAGGACCGAATGTCTCATCATAATCTATGCCATAGGTCTGGGCATAGCCTTTCACCACCAGTCTAGCTTTGTATCTGGCTATACTTCCATCTGCAAGCTTCTTCACTTTATAAACCCATTTATTTCCAATTACTTTCTTACCATTTGGTTTAGGAACAAGTTCCCATGTCTTGTTCTCCTCCAGTGCATTGAATTCTTCCTTCATTGCTTCTTCCCATTGCTTCTTACCTCTAGCTTCATCATAGTTCTGAGGTTCTTCATCATCTTTGACCATATATGCATAGTTCTTCTGAGTTATGTAAGAAGTATCATAAGAATACCTTTCTGGTTGTCTTCTAGTCCTGCTTGACCTTCTTGGTTCACATTCTTCATATGTGTTTGGATACACCTCTTCATAAAATATAGGAGCTTCTTCATTTCTTCTTGTTAATCCACTTGTGGATGTACTTGCTTGCATATAGTCTTCATCTCTATTTACCTGCACAATTGATTTTCCTTTCTCACATCTTCTTACCTCTTCTTCAAATTCTTCAGCTGTATGACTTTGATCTGCATACCAACTTTTCTGTTCATCAAATGTAACATCTCTAGAAACAAGAAATTGTTTGGTTAAAGGATTCCACAACCTGTAACCCATCTGCTTTTCATCATAACCAATGAACACATATTTTTCTGCCTTTGGTTCAAGTTTATGCCTAAGTTGTGATGGCACATAAGCATATGCAATTGATCCAAACACTCTACAATGATCTAGTGTTGGTTTCTTACCCCACCAAGCTTCATATGGAGTCATTCCATTCAGAGCTGCACATGGTAATCTATTCACAAGATATGTAGCTGTATTTACAGCCTCAGCCCAAAGATAATTTGGACAGTTCTTCTCCTTTAGCATAGCTCTAGCAAACTCAACCAAAGTCCTGTTCCTTCTTTCTGCTACACCATTTTGTTGTCGTGTATACCTGCAAGTTATTTCTCTCTTAATACCTGCATTCTAAAGATAATCATTGAACTCTTGGGAGAAATATTCTCCCCCTCCATCAGACCTCGGTCTCTTAAGCTTTTGACCTGTGACTCTCTCTGCATATGCATGAAAATGCTTGAAAGCTCCAAACACTTCTGATCTTTCCTTCCTTCAAAACATATAATGTTATCCATCTTGTAGCATCATCAATGAAAAGAACATAGTACCTTGAGCCACTGATAGATCCTTCTTTTGTTGGTCCCCATACATCTGTATGAATGAGCTCAAGTACTCCATCATGTTTGAATCCTTTCTTCTGAAATGGTAACCTGTGTGCTTTTCCCATTTGACATGCTTCACATTTATAAACCATATGTTGACTTTGCACATTTGGTAATCCTAGTACAGACTGATTAGCAACCATAGCTTTAATTCCTCTTTCATTGAAATGACCTAATCTCTTATGCCAGAGATCAAGTTCTGTAATCACTGCTTCACCATGTGTGAGCAAAGCTTGACCAATGTTCCCTTGCACTCTTAAAGTAAAGAGTCTACCTTCTTTCTTACCAGAGACAATCTGATTATATCCATTCTCTGGATCTTCCACAAATACTCCTTCATTTGTAAACCTGACTTGAAAACCTTTTTCAACTATCTGTCCCACACTAATCAAGTTTTTAGGTATTGTAGGAACATACAAAACATTGGTTAGCAAATCTGCTCCACTCTTGCATTTCACTTTTCCAATTGAATGTACACTATGTCTTGTATTATCACCAGTTTGAACTGTGTGACTCGAAATACCTTTTTCCAATTCTGACATCAATTCTATGTTTCCTGACAAATGATTAGAACATCCAGAGTCAATGTAAAATACCTTTAGATCTTCTTTATCTGATGTGTTGATTGAGTTCATCATCAATGATGTATGACTTTCATTCTGTGTGTCATTTGCATAGTTGTAGTAGGTGGTGTTGTAGGATTGATTTTGTCCCCAATTTCTTCCTCCACCTCTACCATAGCCTCCTCTTTGACTTTGTCTACCTCTTTGAAAATTACTTTGATATCTTCCACCTCGGCCTCTGCTATTGTTGTTTTGATTCTGGTTTGATCCTTGTTGGTTGTGCCAACAGTCATGAGCCAAATGATTACTCAATCCACAGATCCAGCAAGCCTTCTTGTTGTTATTTTGATTACCTCTTCCTCTTCCAAAACCTCTTGCTCTTCCTCTGCCAGTGCCTTTACCTCTTGCATAATAAACTTGAGAAGTTGACTCTTCTTCATCCTTTGCTTTACCTTTATCTCCTTTCTTCTTGTTCTTCATGTACATTGCAGAACTTTGTCCTTTATCTCCATCTCCCTTCAAGTCTTGCTCATATGTGAGCATCAAACCAAGCAACTGGTTCAAATCTGGAACATAATGATTTAATGAAAGTTCTGTTGATAAGACAAAAGGTTTCCACCTTTCATCCCCTCTCAAACCTGCAAGTAATTGAGCAATCAATCTGTGATCTTCAACATCTTCATCTATGGATCCAAGACTATCTGCTAGATCCTTCATCCTAGTGACATAATCACTAATGGTTTGACTTGGCTTCTTCTTGAATGTTGTAAACTCTGACCATAGACTTGCTTTTCGTGCTTTAGTAGTACTTTGGAAATGATACTCCAATGCATTCCATATATCTTCAGATGATTCCAATCCTCTGATGTGTGGTAGCAAATGATCAGAGATTGTATTGTAGATGTAGGCTTTTGCACTTGCATCCTTCTTATGCCAATGCTTTAAAGCATCAAGTTCTTCTTTCTTTGGTCAGCTTTCATCTTCAAATACTGGCTTCTCTTCTTCACCTGTAACATATATCATGAGATCCTTACTCATAAGTAAGGTTTCCATTCTCATTACCCATGCGGGGTAATTATCTCTGTCCAGTTTGTCAATGGAGATATGATCTGCCATACTCCTTTCCTTTTGCTACAACCTGTGAGCTTAAAGGATAAAGAATAATACCTTTTGAAGTTCTTTGTATATGAGGATACTTTGAAAGTAATCTTTTGATGCCTTGTGTCTTCAAATGCTTCACCTTTGAAACTTTAATGGAAAACTTTCCAAAAACTTCTCGTACCTTTGTCGCCTTCTGCTCTCGAGAATCCTTCTGCTCTGATACCACTTGTTAATGTATGAAACACCACAAGAAATGAATTAATGTGACACTAGAACACCTCTATGGTCACCATTAACTCATTGCCACTCCAAACTTTGAGAAATGATAGCCTAAAGTGAGAACTTTGCTTCTACAGAAATTCCTAGTCACTGAAATGACATACCTTCAGTATTTTACTGCTTTCTCCTAGCTTAAGTATTATTTCTCTATGAAACTTTAAAGGCTAAAACTAGAAGAGTAGAGCTTTTCAACAAGCTATCATATGCATCAAACGGATCTCTAGAACTCAAGTTATGGCTCTCACAAGATGACCCTGTATGACCTTCCAAAATTGGAAATCTTTCCTGTTATAGTAAGAGCGCTTGTTTAAAATTAGAATTCGATGCCTAGCATCGACTTGCAACGAGAATTCGATGCCGGGCATCGACTTGGAGTGTTTTTGGCCACTTTTCAGCAGGGATTCGATGCCGGGCATCGACTTCCCGCATACAACCTTGATCTTTTGGATACCAAAACTATAGGTGATTTCATGCACACTTAGAATATGACTTATCAACTGGAATTCGATGCCAGGCATCGAGTTGCTCCAACAACATCATGTTTTTCAAAACACTTCAGTACTGAATGAAAAATATAAATGAAAATATGACTTATCAGCAGAGATTCGATGCCAGGCATCGAGTTGCTTGGAAAACTTGATCTTTTTAACTCATCACACAGTAAGTAATCATGGAGATGATGGAGAGAGGCTCATACACAGAACTTTACTCAGTTCTTTCTCATAGCTATGGAAACTCAGAAGTTTTACAGATGCTTTCTCACTCAGAGAAGCCCGACTATATTCAGTCGTGTAAAATGAACTCCTTCTTCTACTTCTTCTCTCTATTCTCTCTCTCTCTCTCTCTGCGTCAGTTGATACAAGCTAACTTATATAGATTTTCGTATTCTCGTGATTTTTAGAAAACTTCTAGAACTACAACGAACTAACTTTACAAATATGATACACTTGTGAATTTGTCCCTTCACATAGGCATGGGGTTTTCTTCCTAAGATTTGACCGTCAAATATATGTCCAATTAGTGATTGTTTCTCCAACAAAAAGTAAGCTCGTTACCTATTAGTAACATGTAAGCTTTTTGTCACTATATTTGCATTCTATCTCTCCATAGAGTGTTGGTGTTTTTAAACACGTACATGTAAATGCATTTTGTATCCGCACATGAGTATGATCCTACTACAGTAGTGCTATGAGATTATTCATGTGCCTATTAAAAACATCGATATTGTGTGTACCCAATCTATTGGTCATGAAAAGATAGGTCGACACTTAGGGGCTCTAAGACAAAGAGTCAAAATGAGATGAGGCAACAATAAGATTCCAATTTACACAAATGGTAGAATAGAGCATCAATTTTCATTGAAAATTTGAGCTAGAAAAGGGAAATCCATAGGGGGTGTCAAAACAAAAAAATGAAAGATGATTTGTAATATAATGTGGAATTGTACATCTTTTGGGAATCCATGATTTGTGAATGGAAGTTTCAACATGGAAATTCATAATTTGATCAGAGAGGGACTCTGCTCTAATTGGATTGGACCTTAAAAGAACTTGCTTGATGATCCACAATCATTGTCCTATAAATATCCACATGGAAATTCATTACTTGAGAGAGGGGCACTCTGCTTTATCTAAATTGGGCCTTAGAAGAACCTATTTGGATGCCATATATGAGTACTATCATTATCTTTTATTAGAAATCATCCATGTAGTTTGTAAAACAAATTCATTATGGTTGTCTCGAGTTACCATATGAATGATAGTCAGATGTTTTTGGTGCACTTTCTAGAAAACAACTCTTATACATATATTGCAAGTAAGAAATCTCCTGAAACATCATCCTTCATGTGTGCTTAAGAATTTCAGATTTGTACGTTTGCTACATTTTTGAACTAAAATCCTTTTGCTACCAATACATGATGCATGATATATGCCCACAAGGGGTAATTAGTACTATCCCAATTATCCTCAACAACCAACATGTTGGTACATGTGGCAAGCCTAATTTCTCGACCATAGACCTTTGATTTCATTGCAATATAAGTATAACATGGGTAGACATATGATCTTAGTTCATTTCTAAGGTTAAAAGTTATCTCATTTTTTATCCAGTTGTAAAAAGAGACAATCTCATGAATATAATAAGAGAAAACCCACGACTTCCATTTGAATTCAAATTCAAATTAACTCCCAAAAGTAGGGAAAATATTAGGTGAGATCTAGTATCAAATAGTCACTTTAAACAAATGTACTTATAGACTACTTGTTTAGTCAAAGTATATCATGAGTCCTTTCACTCACACTTGAGAGTTCCTTGTACTTAGCTCAAAGATCTTGGAGTCATGCAACACCATGCACTATACTTCACATATGAGTTCATATACACCAAGTTTTATAATCATCTCTAGCCACTGCTATCTACTCTTGTGTACCTCTCAAAGTTTGTCAACTCATCTCGGTTAAGTTTTTTTATGGTCTCATTGTCTTGGTTATTGATCAGATCACAACAGTAGCATTCTTATAAAAGTACTTACAAAATATTTTAGTCATTGGAGTTTATTGCACTAAGATATGACCATATCTCTTTGATTGTGTCTCTGCATCATCTGGTTGTTGAAAAGTCAAGATCACCCCCTTTACATCTTAGATATGTAGCTCACAATATAATTTCTCTAAATTCATGAACTAACTTGTGTTAGCTCATTCACTTTCCTATTCGAAGCTATGCAAAAGGATTCAAGTCAATTCCTAGAAATTTGTGAGCTCAAAGTATTTTTCTAAGAGCTTTCTTCCATAAATAGAAGGTTTTCTCTACATGTGCATATTTTGAAAGTTGTCTATATTGAATCAAAATTTTAAGTTCAACACTCCAAGGTACTATGGTTACATCATCACATAGACTCTAAGCTTAGAAAGTCTACTAGAGAGTTCAAAGTCAGAAATAGCCTGGTTTGGAGCAAGTTTTTGGCAAAACCCTCTCTCATCTTCAAAGTGCCATCACTCCTCACAGTGGTATCAGATTATCAGCATAGATTAGACATTATGGTGATGGATTCCCTTATTCAATTGAAAAATTTGATCAAAGTAACTACTCAACATGGTCTTTAAGGATGCAAGCATACTTGCAAGGAAGAATTTTTTATGGATTCATCTCTCGAGATAAATTGATGCCTATGTTAAGGACCAAACGAAAATCAACACAAGAAGAGTAGGAAAGGTTGAACATGGTGTGCAAAGGATGCTTTGGAAAGGTCATAAATTCTAAACTCTATCTCTGATTTCTTACTTCTACATATTAGGATCGATAAGACATAAGAATACACCTGGAATGCTCTAGAGGAATTCTTCTCTTCAAGAAATAAGGTTAGGAAGAACCAAATAAGGATGGAGTTTTCATCTCTTAAGAACCAGCCGAAGCAAAGAGTCATTTAATTTTTCACCAAGATGAAGGATATTTCTTATCAATTAGGAAGAATTCGAGATATCATAGATGAGGAATAACTTGTGAGACAATTCATCAATGGGATCAAAGTAGATGGCAAGCGAGAAGCATTCACCACTACCACGGACTTGTAGATGGATATGCACGTGCCAAATTTCAACATGCTCATGGGACGATGTTTCACTCATGAAGTCAAACTTATGAATGTGAAGAGATGGATAGGTATGCTCCAAAGATGAGCTAGTGTTGCACAACACTTGCTCTACACTTGCCAAGTTAACTCTAGGGAGCAAGGAATGTGAAGAAACCTTCTATTTTGGGAGTAGAATTACTCAGTATTTTGCTTGGAGCTCACAACCTGGTCTGAATTGACTAGAGAGATTTTGCACAAATCTAATTGGAGTGTATAGATAACTAAATCAAGTTACTTCATCAATTCAGTTGTACCCTACACTGAGAAATGAATCTAACAAGTAAGGGGAGTCATCCCAACTTTTCTGGATCTATAAGATGTTCAAACATAGTCACCTTCTATGATTCATATCTCAAGATACCTTGAAGCAAAATTGATATCCAAGTACTAGACACTTCTACCTAACTATCCTAAGTTAAATTTTGCAAATAGAGTGAGTATAGGCAGAGAAATTGATTTCACAAATCACTCTAATGATGACGATGCAACAAAGAATAGTAGACATAGATATTATTGAAGAAAATGTATCAGAATGTATATGCTAATGAACAAATGATACAAGGGAAGTGTAGTGGACTACTCATACATGTGTGCTCATTGATGTAGCTCACTATATCTCGGAATGGCTCACTTACCCTGTGACTAAAAGCATGTCTATTTATACTGATAGTTTGAGTTTGAATTTGAAGTTTTCCTTACCTAAAAGTGATCCTACACTTTAGGGATCATTTGAATTGATTCCTCATACCACATGAGTCGTGGGTTTAGCTCCCTAACCTCATGAGATTCTTTATTCTCTTGGCTTTTACATTTATACAAAGTAAATACAAATAAATTGACAAGGAGGTGTTCATATGTGGCCCTTCATGTGAGGTACATGAACTAATGTGTAGTACAGAATAATTAGCTAAGCACTTAGGCTTGCTAATTGCACCAATAGCTCCCCCTCAAGCCTAAGATGCTTGAGTCTTCACTCCTCCATGATTTCCTCTAATCGAATCATTGATTTGAACCTATTCAGTTTGCTTCCATCCAATGCTTTTGGCATCATATTTGCACATTATTGATGTGTAGATACATATGATAGTTGAATCTCCTTACTCACCATCTTTTCCTTGACATAATGGTAGTGAACTTGACTTCGGTGACTCTGATGACAAGGTATGCCAAGGTCTATGCCTAGACCTAAGCCTTAAACTAAGCCTTGGGTGGGTGGGTGGGTGCTCGCTTCACTCACATAAAAGGAACAAAGCTTTTGTGTCAATATGCTCTAATACTAGTGAAGTATTTTTATAGTGATGCACCATAGTGGAATCTTCTTGTTGAGAGCTCCACGACGATACCCTCATGGTAGAAAACCAAGCTCCAGATGCCACACATAGTACTCCACATAGGGGTTGTAGAATACACAAAAAACACACAATATATAGACCACGAACATAGGTTTCTTAGCTCACACAAATGTGGTCAAACTTATACTGTGTGACTAGCAAGGCCACTATATTTTTTATTAAATAACATATACAAAAGTGTCCAACAGCCATTTGGCCTTTCACATGGACACTGATGGTAACAAGATATAACAATGCCCAACATTTTTACCTCCATTTCCATCCATCTCTAATTCATGTTGTTCTTGTAGTGATTATTCTCCTTGGAGCTTTATGCCAGTTGGGAGCCAAGTAACTTGTAGAATGTGGTCTTCATGTATGGAGGCCAAATGGTGCTTTACACCCTCCAATGATCTTGTGAATATTTTGTACTTCTTGATGCAAGACTCGATCTAGTATGGGTGGATAGCTCATTTGGCTGACATGAATCCTCTATCAAAGGTCACAAGCGTGTCAAAGCTGCTTTCAACTCTTGGAAAGGCTCGCATATTCACAACATCCCTATAAAAGATATGGCCATTCAGGAGATCCCTTATTGTTGGAACATCAAGCTTACACTATGCTTGAGGTGGATTTGATCTACATCAAAGGCTATCGCGTCGAAAGAATATTTGTTGGAGAGTTCTTTTTCATATGCTCATTTATTGTATTTTTTTGAGAGATTTTTGATGGCTCATTTACCGTTGTAAAAGCCTTGAGCTTTACACATGTAAAGGTAGAAATATAGAGCCTAAATCCCATGAATTTGTGGTGGTTGAAGTTGCATTCAATCAAGCAAATCACCTAAAACTAGATCAAACTAGATCTTCACTTTTCCTAGATTGTAGGAAAGTGAATTGATTCCCTCCAACAACCATTCCCACCTTCATTTAAATTCAAATTAACCTTTTAAACGTCGTGGAACACTCGTAGAGTCTATATAAAGACTTGGAATTACTTGTACAATACATGGAAGCAATATACATACACTTGTGACCATCATTGTCTTGCTCCTTCAATTCTCTGCATCATCTTCTTCGCCAACAGTAATCTTGCAGAGGATACGCCTCTCTCTCTAGAGCTCCAAATTGAGTGCAAGAGGACTCATTGGAAAGATATCAGTGTCTAGTTTATGCCTGTAAATGTTCAAAGCATTTGGTTCAGCAGATTTGGAGAAATCTTAGTTTTTTTGTCTCGGGGTCAATCTCTATGTATTCCTGAAAAATAGGAAGTACCACCGGTGAATGTGGCATTCATTCCTATAGCATATTTTGCTTCATAAAGAAAGGTAACTCTTATCATGGAAATTCATCTAGTGCTCTATATGCAGATAAGAAGGATAAGAAGCAGAAAGGCAAGAAGAAGGAAGAAGATGAAGAAGAGACTTCCCAAGCCAACTTTGCAAGCAAGAGCAAGTGGAAAGGGAAGAAGAAAGGACCAAATCAAGACAAAGCCAAAGGTCAGAATGTTCAACCTTGTGCCATATGTGATAAGACCAACCACACCACTCAGAATTCATGGTTCAATGCGAAGACCCAGAAAGGAAGTGGAAGAGGTGGATATGGCAGCAATAGAGGCAAAGGTGGACACAACTTCAACAATAACAATAGAAGCTATAATAGAAGGGACTACAACAATTATTCAAAAGATCAACCACATGAAGACTCATTGCTTCTTATGAATCTAAGCCACAAAGAAGGTAAAGAAGATGATCATTTGTTCTACATAGATTCAAGATGTTTGAATCATGTTGCAGGCAACATTGCTCTTCTATCTGACTTGGAAAGTCCAAAGCATAGACATGAAGTGCAAACAGGGGATGACACAAAGCACAATGTGGAGAAGATTGGTAATGTCAAAGCTTCCAATGGCAGGACAAACATTCTGAGTAAGGTTCTCTATGTACCCACTATCACTAAAAACCTAATAAGTGTAGGCCAAATAGTTGAAAAAGGCTTGCAAGTTAGGTTCACCCAACATGGAGCTTTTGTGGAGGATCCATGTCAAGGCTTCAAGAAGATAGCCCAAGGTGAGAAGCATGGTAGGCTCTTTACTTTTGAAGTAGGAGAAACCAGGAACGTAGCTCTATTCAACTTTGGGTCTCAAACCCTAAGTGAGCTTGAAGTGTGGCATAAGAGACTTGCTCATGTGAATGAAAGAACCTTGAAGGATATATGCAGGGATCAAAGTGTTCTAGGACTGCCGAACATATCAAAGCAACACATGATCAACAGGTGTGATGCATGTCAGATTGGGAAGGCACAAAGACAACCATTCAACCACAAAGGCTACATCCACAACAACTTATTGGACTAAGTACATACAGATGTATGGGGACCGAGTCAAGAACCTTCATTGGCAGGATCAAGGTATTATGTCTCATTTATTGACGACCATAGTAGATGGACTGTTCTATACTTTATCAAGAGTAAGAATGAAGTGCTTGATTGCTTCAAGAAGTATCTTGCACATGTGGAGAATCATACAGGTAGATCACTAAAGAAGCTCAAATATGATGGAGGGGGAGAATACTTCTCTAGAGAGTTTGATGAGTTCTCGCAGGACAAAGGTATCAAAAGGGAAGTGACTACTAGGTACTCTCCTCAACTAAATGGAATTGCAGAGAGGAGAAACAAGACATTGGTTGGATCAGCCCGAACAATGCTTGAAGAGAAGAAGTTGCCACATTATCTATGGGCAGAAGCTATTTCAACTGCTGTGTACCTTGGCAATAGACTACCATCCAAATCACTTCAAGGAATGACTCCTTATGAAGCATGGCATGTAAGAAAACCTAGTCTTGGACATTGCAAGGTTTTTGGTTGTTTAACTTATGTTCATGTACCATCACAAATAAGAGTTAAGCTAGATGAAAGGGCAATAAAGGCAGTGTTTATTGGATATGATTCAACTCAGATGGGTTACAGGTTCTTCAATCCTTCAACCAAGCAATTCACTACAAGTAGAGATGTTGTGTTTGAAGAACACAGGTCTTGGTATGATGAAGACAAACAAAAGGTAACACTACCATATGATCTTGATTCTGACTCTTATCAATTAGGAAGCAAGCATGATACACAAGTCCAGGATCCAAGAAGTGATACAGACGATGACCAAGATGAAAGAGAAAAGGATTACAAGATATGGAAGTCAAGAGGCAAAGCAAAGATGCAAGAGGTTGGAGAATGCTCCAAACAAGCACCTAGAAGATGAGCAAGAGAGAAGAAACAACTAGAAAGGTATGGATATGATTCCACATTTGTTACGAAGCATTCAATCTACTTGGCAAAAGACTCTATTTCAGAGGAACCCTCAACCTATGAAGAGGCAAAGGGAAACCCTAATTGGGAAAAGGCCATGAACGAAGAGATAGATGCATTGAAGGAGATGGACACTTGGGATTTGGTTCCAATGTTGCCAAATCAAAAGGTAATTGGTTGCAGATGGGTATATAAAGTTAAAAGAAATTCAGATGGATCAGTTTGCAGGTACAAGGCAAGATTAGTTGCCAAAGGATGCTCACAAACTCATGGTATAGACTATGAGGAAACATTCTCACCAGTTGCAAAGATGACTACAATCAGGACATTGATAAGTGTAGCTGCTGCAAGTAATTGGAGACTCCTCCAACTTGATGTGAAAAATTCATTCTTAAATGGTTGGATAAGTGAAGAGGTATACATGTCATAACCACCAGGTTTTGAAAACCCTAATCATCCATCTTATGTTTGCAAACTTAAGAAAGAATTGTATGGATTGAAACAAGGTCCAAGAGCTTGGAATTACAGGTTGGTTACTGTTGTATATTATTGAACAAGGCATTGTTAAAATGTTAAATTATTAATGTATTAATATGTTTTTGATGTTTTTGATATAGCAGCTGAAGGTTCGTGAGGAGCGTGCAATGCGTGAAAGGGCGGACATCAATAATCCGAATAATTATTATTTAGCTTGTAAATAAACCTGCGTAGAAGGTTCTATTGTTAGAAAAGTAATGGTTAGAATAAGGGTCGTTGTGGACCACAGTTTCTGTTATTGAAAGCAATGGCTTTCTGTAAAAGTTATCAACTTTTAGTTCACGCCTGCTTTTCGAAGCCGCCCTCTTGTAACCACTCTTTTCGACGTAATCAAAAGTCCTATAAATACATGCACTCTGTGGACTGTCGAAACAGAGTGCATGGGGGGAGATTGCACCCAATACTGCGTTGTGTCTCGTCTCTTGTTGCGTCTATTCTCTGTGTGTTTTCTATGTCCGTAATCTCTGTATGCGCGTGAGCAAGATCCTGACAACAGTGGTATCAGAGCTCTGCATGCGTCAATACAGAGGATTCTATTCTCTGTTTGCGATTCCGAGTCCGTCTCCGCGTTCGCGATTCCGATTCCGTCTCCGTTTCTTGTTCCTGTTTCAGTTTCGATTTCGGTTTCGGTTTCGGTTTCTGATCCAGATCCAGAACCTACGTCTTCACCTACGTCTTCACCTACGTCTTCTCCTTCGGCTTACTCCTCACCTACGTCTTCACCTACGTCTTCTCCTTTGGCTTACTCCAAGGCGTTGACTAAGGCAAAGAGCTTAGGCAATAACTTAGGCAATACATTGGCAACATTGGCACCCAAGGCTCCCTTGGCGACCGTTGGCTACGCGCGAGATAATTTTAATTTTTGAGTGGTAATAGAGAGGTTTAGAGTCCCTAAGGTAGGAGGATTTGAACCCACAACCTCCTACTTTCAAGGGAAGTACTTTGACCACTCCACCATCTCTTGGAGTTGTTATTCAAGCTCTCTTTCTTTGGTACTTGTGCAAGGCGCTCGCAGCGATTTCAAGGATGGAGTCAACAAAGAATTAAGTGTAACTTTCAATCCGTAGGTCGGATTGAGGTGTGTAATATACCGTTGGAAAGCTCTCAGAACGAACTTTCCAATGAGTTAGCTTCGAAGTGTGAATTCATTCAAAATCATTGGGTGGCACTTGATTGAGTGTTCAAGATACCAAGCAAAGTTGAGAGCAAGGATCCAAGAGCACCATGGAGGATCACAGTAATTCACCTTTACCTGGAGTTTCATTCGGGCAAGAGTTAGAGATTATGAACCAAGAACTTCAAGCACTTCAACAAGCCATACAAGGACGTTATGCTATGCTTCAATTCGACGGACGAATAGATGGCCGCTTGGTCTTATCATGGCTATCCCTATTCAACGATTTCTTTTTCGACGAGTTATATTCAGAAAATCAGAAAATCGAGTTTGCCACTAATTATTTGGTAGGACGAGCGCAGTTATGGTGGAATGATCTTTCTCATCGTGCAGATTGTCCACGCACCTGGAAGGCTTTTCAAGAAGAGTTTAAGGATTCATTTCTACCTTAAAAGTTTACCCTACATGTTTGATAATTGTGATGCGTTTACATATTGAATTTAGTTTATAGGAGCATATTCAAGTTTTGCTTGCCCAAATTCATTAGAAAGACTATGTCCACATCTCACAGATACTTTTAATAACTTAACACCTCCATGAACATTTCCATGCATGTGTTTTTACATGGAACATGCCTATGTTTTTTTTTTTCGTTCAGTGATGAAACATGTGACTGGCTATCCATGTTTATTATTTTATCAACTGAGGTCAGTTGTCTTTTCAACTGAGGGGCATGTTATGAATTATGGAATATGTTGAACAAGTAATTGTTGGAGTGTTAAATTATTAAATGTATTATCGAAGATGTTGGACAATGCATTGTTGGATTGAAATATGGAATAGCCAATGCATTGTTGGATCGAAATATCGAATAGCCAATGCATTGTTGGATTGTAACATGAAATATGTTGGCCAATGCATTGTTGGATTGAAATATCGAATAGCCAATGCATTGTTGGATTGTAACATGAATATGTTGGCCAATGCATTGTTGGATTGTAACAGTAATATGGAATATGTTGAACATTGCATTATAATTGTTCGAGTGTTGCATTATTTTATCAACTGAAGTCAGTTGCTTGTCAACTGAGAGGCATGTTGTATATTATTGAACAAGGCATTGTTAAAATGTTAAATTATTAATGTATTAATATATTTTTGATGTTTTTGATATAGCAGCTGAAGGTTCGTGAGGAGCGTGCAAGGCGTGAAAGGGCGGACATCAATAATCCGAATAATTATTATTTAGCTTGTAAATAAACCTGCGTAGAAGGTTCTATTGTTAGAAAAGTAATGGTTAGAATAAGGGTCATTGTAGACCACAGTTTCTGTTATTGAAAGCAATGGCTTTCTGTAAAAGTTATCAACTTTTAGTTCACGCCTGCTTTTCGAAGCTTCCCTCTTGTAACCACTCTTTTCGACGTAATCAAAAGTCCTATAAATACATGCACTCTATGGACTGTCGAAATAGAGTGCATGGGGGGAGATTGCACCCAATACTGCGTTGTGTCTCGTCTCTTGTTGCATCTATTCTCTGTGTGTTTTCTATGTCCGTAATCTCTGTATGCGCGTGAGCAAGATCCTGACAACAGTTACACATCTTCAAGATCAAGGGTTCAAAGCTAGCAGCTCAGATCCTTCTCTATTCATCAAAAGGGATCACAATTAGGTTATCTATCTATGTGTATATGTAGATGATATTATTGTGATAGGTGATGATCTAAATGGCATTCAAAGGATCAAGAGACACATGCAAGAGGAGTTCAAAATCAGTGACCTAGGTGAGCTCACATATTTCCTAGGTATGCAGGTGATATACACACATGAAGGAATGTATTTGACTCAAAGAAGATACATTCAGGATCTTCTTCTGAAGTTCAAAATGGAGAACACTAAACCTACAGGTACACCTTTGGAGATGAATCATAAACTAAGTGTTTATGAAGGTGAGAAAATTGAAGACATTAAAGAGTATCAAAGCTTGGTAGGTAGCCTGATATATGCTACTCATACAAGGGCAGACATCTCATATAGTGTGGGAGTGCTTAGTCAGTTCATGCACTCACCAAGAAGACCACACATGGATGCGGCTAAGAGAGTACTTAAGTATCTCAAAGGTACAAGCAACGAAGGTATATTCTATCCTTATTCTTCATATTTGGATATCAAAATCTACTCAGATGCAGATTGGGTAGGAGCTAAGGATGACAGAAAAGTACATCTGGTTACTTAGCATTTGCAGGTTCAAAGCTAGTGTCATGGAGTTCCAAGAAGCAACCAACAGTTGCTTTATCCTCAACTAAAGCAGAGTACAGAGGCTTGACCATAGCAACTCAAGAGGCAATATGGTTGAAAGCATTGTATACAGATTTGGGACTTGTGAGTTCCAAACCTCACATATTCGGAGATAATGTAAGTTCCATGCATCTAGCGGCAAATCCTACTTTCCATGCGAGAACCAAGCACATAGAAGTCCACTACCACTTCATCAAGGAGAAGCTCATGGCAAAGGAGATTGACATTTCTTTTGTTCCGACTAAAAAGCAAGTAGTAGATATGATGACGAAGGCACTTGATGGAATAAAGCTTTGTAGATTCAAAGCTATGGCAGGTATTCAACCTATCAGAGAATCAAGACTGAAGCATACTTTAGCTTGAGGGGGAGCTGTTGGAACATCAAGCTTACACTATGCTTGAGGTGGATTTGATCTACATCAAAGGCTATCGCGTCGAAAGAATATCCGTTGGAGAGTTCTTTTTCATATGCTCATTTATTGTATTTTTCTGAGAGATTTTGATGGCTCATTTACTGTTGTAAAATCCTTGAGCTTTAGACATGTAAGGGTAGAAATATAGAGCCTAAATCCCACAAATTTGTGGTGGTTGAAGTTGCATTCAATCAAGCAAATCACCTAAAAGTAGATCAAACTAGATCTTCACTTTTCCTAGATTGTAGGAAACTGAATTGATTCCCTCCAACAACCATTCCCACCTTCATTTGAATTCAAATTCAACTTGTAAAAGTCATGGAACACTCCTATAGTCTATATAAAGACTTGGAATTACTTGTACAATACATGGAAGCAATATACATACACTTGTGACCATCATTGTCTTGCTCCTTCAATTGTCTGCGTCATCTTCTTCGCCAACAGTAATCTTGCAGAGGCTGCTGCTCTCTCTCCAGAGCTCCAAATTTAGTGCAAGAGGACTTATCGGAAAGATATCATGTCTAGGTTATGCCTGTAAATTTTCAAAGCATTTGGTTCAGCAGATTTGGAGGAATCTTAGTTTTTCTGTCTGAGGGTCAATCTCTGTGTATTCTTGAAAAATAGGAAGTACCACCGGTGAATGTCGCATTCATTCCTATAGTATATTTTGCTTATTCCTTATACTTTTGTGCATTCCATACACGCAACCCTATGTGTATCACTCCCATAAAAGGATTTTTTCTAATTGTAATCACGCTGGTCGCTATGGGCATTTGAAGTTCATTGTCTCTTCCATAGATAGCAAATTTTTTGAGCTAGTCGACCTGCGAACCTATCTGTTTTGTATCGACTCATTCTCCTTGATGCTCCAAAGTTCATAGTGTATTTCTTTGCACTTATCGCATGCCTATAAGGTCTATTTGAGTCTCCATAAGCTCAAGGGCTGGTCTTATGCCGGTTGGCTTGACCAAACTTCGTCGCTTCAAAATGCACTTTTCTACCTTCGACAAGCTTCTCTGAGTTCTTTCAATAATGTACCTCGATAAGATTTGTTCTAGCATGCAAAACAGGGTTCTGTGCTAACTGTATGATGCTAAGATTATCACAATAGATAGTGATAGGCTATTGCACTTCCACACCTAAATCTACAAGTAACATCTCAAGCCATGATGCCTCACATGCTGCCATTGCAGCACCTCTATACTCAGGCTCTGTACTCGACAAAGCAACAGTGGGTTGCTTCTTACTGCTTCATGTAATAGCTACACCTCCAAGTGAGAAAAGAAAGCCACTAGTAGATCTTCTATCTGGAGTACTACCAGCCCAATCTGCATCGGTGTATCCATGAACCTGCAAATTTAAACCAGCTTCATAAAACAATGCATAATCCAAAGTAGCACTCACATCTTAGAGCATCCAAATGTGGCTTCTTGGGAACCTACATAAACTGACTTTCAAGTACAACAGTATAGCTTAAATCAGGCCTTGTAATTGTAAGATATATAAGACTCCCCACAATTTTCCTGTACATAGTAGCATTTTCCAATGCTTCACCTGATGTGGTATCCAACTTCAAATTCTGATCTAATGGCATAGAAATTGGCTTACAACCAACCATACCATACTTTTGCAACATATTCAAGGCATATTGCCTTTGCAACATCCATATACCTCTTTCTGTATGTATAAACTCAATGCCCAAGAAATAGCGCAGCACACCAAGATCTTTCATGTCCAATTCCTCCATAAGAAGTTGCTTTCCCTCTTTGATGCTTTGTTCATTATCACCACCTACAATCAAGTCATCAACATAAATAGCCACAATTGTGATGCCATCATTAGCCTTCCTTGCATATAGTGAATGATCTGCATCACACATAGAAAACCCAATGCTGGTTAAGTAATCACCAATCCTTGCATGCCATGCACGTGGAGCCTGCTTCAGCCCATACAAAGCCTTTTGCAACCTGTAAACATATTATGGATGCTTTGAATCTTCATATCCTTGTGGTTGGTCCATATATACTTCTTCCTGTAACTCACCATGTAGGAAAGCATTCTTCACATCCATCTGATGCAAAGTCCATCCTTTTGCTGTAGCTAATGCAACAAGTGTCCTAACAGTGGACATTTTAGCTACAAGGATGAATGTTTCCTCATAATCAATGCCATATGTGTGTGCATATCCTTTAGCTACCAATCGTGCTTTATACCTGCTTATGCCATCATGAGCATTATGCTTTATCTTGTAAACCCATTTACAGCCTATGGGTTTCTTTCCTTGCGGCAATGGAACCAGCTTCCATGTATCATTTCCATGAAGTGCAGCCATCTCCTCATCCATAGCTTTTTCCCAATCTGCAGTTCCAATTGCATCTTCAAAGCAAGAAGGTTCAGCATCTTGTAATACCTTTCTCATGTAGGCATAATGATGAGCCATGTAACTATCATATGTCAATCATTGCACTGAATTCCTCATCCTCCCAGATCTTGTTGGTCCTGGGTCACTTCTCCTTGTATCATCTGCCCCTTCTTACTCTTGGAGTCTTCATAGAGGGCAATCCAAGTTCCTCATCAAGACTCTTTTCTGAACCGCTTGAATCTTCATCAACGTCTTCAAAACCTGCACATGTTTTATGACCAGCAGAAAGCTTTTCTTTACCTTTCTTGGATGTATTTGATGAACTTGCTGGACTGAAATTTCCACATAATCTTCCACTCCATGGATTTGAGTTGGAACTATTGCTTGGTGATGCATCTAGTCCACTCAAAACCTGAGATTCTACACTTGATTTTTTAGCATTTTCTTTGTCATTTGGTTCAAGAATCAGTCCTTCTTTGGCATCCGCATAGAAGCTTGACATTTCATCAAATACCACATCTTTGCTCACCTTTACCTGTCGTGTGAGTGGGTTATAACATTTATATCCTTTTTGCTCAAGGGAATATCCAATGAAGACTCACTTTTCTGCTTTTGGATCAAGCTTTGTCCTCAATTCATATGGGACATGTACATATGCAATACACCCAAAAACTTTCAGATGTGATAACTTTGGCTTTTTACCTGTAAACTTCTCTTCAGGTGTAACTTGATGTATAGCAATAGTCGAAGTTCTATTCATGATGTATACAATAGTATGCACAACTTCTGCCCAATAACAATGAGGCATATTCTTTTCAGCCATTAAGGCTCTTGCTATTTCTTCAATATGTCTACTTTTGCATTCAGCAACGCCATTCTGTTGTGGTGTGTACCTACATGAAAACTGACCCCTAATTCCATGATTTTTTAGCAAACTTCTAAACTCGTTTGACATGTATTCACCTCCTCCATCAGATCTTAATGTCTGAATGTACTTCCGTGTCTGCTTTTCCACCATAACTTTAAAATTATTGAAGTGAGTGAACACTTCGCTCTTCTCTTTCATGAAATATACCCATACTTTGCGTTGTAAGGTCGCAGGATTGGCATTATGTAATTTATATTTTCCATTACCACACGTACCAAAAGGTCGTAGCGAAGTGTTGTACCCTTTTTATCAATTAATGAAAAGACATTATGGTGGTTCTCCAGAAGAGAGGAGACGGGATCGCCAGACTGTCTCTCTGGGCGATTTGCAGCCTGTGGAGACGTCGTAGTGCAGCATTCTTAAATTCTGAGTACTGTCATTCTTCACTTTGATTAATTACATCAATTGGTGATTAAAGCAGTAATGGTATGTTGCCGATAATAAGTCTGTGGGACGTTAATTAGTAATTCCTGTGTTATCTACTCTATAAACCTTAACCAAAATATGAAGAGTAATACTGTGTAGAAGGCGTTATATTGAACTTTAAGGTACTGCTTACTTAATAAGTTAAATGGGAAAATAAGATATAGGGCCTCTGATTTATCAGACCCCTACCATCCCCAAGAACTCGAAAAGAGTTTAAAAGTGTCTGTGACGGAAAAGCGCACTTTTAACATTGGTGCCGTCTGTGGGAAGATGGCAATGGATTGAGAATAATCAGTAAGGTGGAGCAGTACGTAAGGGAAGTGGTGTAGAGGTGATATATGCCGGTTACTCGGTCTGGCGAGTCTTATCTGAAGTATAGGAGAGACCAGCATCCCTGGGTGGTACCAAATCTATTAGGGATACCCCCAGGTGGCAGAAGTGCAGGCCGATTGAGCCCAGTTGTCGAAGGGGCGGAGCGAGTTAGCAGTGATTCCGGTACCAGTTCGGTGACACATGACGAGATTCCGACAGATTTTGGTGTAATTCCGGTACGTTCTGAAGAAGGTGCAGTAACTTCGGAGTGTACAGGGATGCAGTGCGCAGTTGATTCGACACCATCTGGTCAAAATTTGAACCTCTCCGGGGATAAAGTTGTGTTACCCAAAGAGATCGTTGCCGGAGGAAGTATACCCTATTTCGGTGAAAGTTCGACAAGTTCCGGTGAAAGTTCGACAAGTTTCGGTGAAAGTTCGATACCAATTGGTGGGAATTTACAGTTTTTCGATGACAGTGTGATACCCTCTAGTGGATCTTTATTACGTACACCGTTGTTCGGGGCAAACTTGCCTACCTTTGATACCAAAGCTGAGGATAGGCTATTTGATTTGGAGATACGTAAGAGACTGAACGCTATTTTCGAGCCGGAAGGTGAGCAGTCTGATAATACAAATTCCGAAGGACAAGAGACACCCCCTCAAAATTCAGGAACCAGTAACGGTACCACTAATAGCACCATGAGTGGTCAACAACAGCAACAACAACAACAACAACAACAACCACCTCCAATCATTCCACTTCGACCGGTTCCAACAGGAGTGACTTACACAAAGTTCGGTGGATTTCCGGGTGACGACCCTGATGCACATGTGCGCACCTTTGAGATAAGCTATGCAGTGCTGAACCATCCACCCGATCCGACGTACAAGGCCATTGTATTTCAGGCAACATTAGTCAATGAAGCAGCAAGGTGGTTAACAGAGTATGATATCAACCATTTTGCTAACTATGATGATGTGAGAGATGCATTTTTACAGAGGTTCCGGTTAAAGAAAAACCCTACTGAAATCTTTGACTATTTGCAGAACAATCGGTAGAAGCTGCACCAGACTGTTCTGGAATACGCAACCTTGTTTAGAACTCACTTAAGACAACTGCCTCCGGCACATGCCAATCTACCGGATGATGTGATAACTCAGTGGTTCATTAACAGTCTGAACCCACAGTTAAGACAAATTATGATCATCCACTGTGTGGGGGCTATGACACTAGATGTTGCGATGGCCCTACAACTAGAGCATAAAGTTGGAGGATTCACTGAAGACTTGGAGTGGCTGAAAGCCAGTAAGAACGTAATAGATGATCCAGCTAAATAGATGTATTGTACCAAGTGCAAAAATTCAGGGCACACTAGTGCTACATGTTCCCTTAACCAGATGTATTGTGCCATCTGCAACACAACTGGACACTCAACGAAAAATTGCACGTATAATGCCAAGGTGCAGGGACGAGCCACTGTAAACACTATTATCCAAGAACTAGGTCAGCCAGCAGCCCATTACATGCCACCACAGATGCGATCCAACCAGTCGCAAGGATATAGAAATTATCGGAGTTAGCGGAATACCAATTTTAATTCAAATCAATGGCAGGTAGGTACATCAGCGGAAGGTACTTTTTGCCACCACCTCGATGTCTTTTTTGCGGTGAGATTTGGCCACATCCGGAGATTTTGTAAGGATGCAGCAAAGTACGATAAAAGGAAGAAGGAGGGTCAAAATCCAATGACTAACATGGTCTATATTTCGCTAGTTGAATCAGAAGCTGTAGTGGTCCAGACATGATCGGGTAAGCAATTGCAACCAGCAGCTAAGGTGTTTGAACTTGGTATCCGTGAGCAGCAGCGAATGTATACAAAATCCTAACCCGGTAACAGTAGAATCATCATTAGAATTGGGGAGGAGTATGATTCAAACAGATCAAGTATGGAAAATTCTATCTAAGGCTTCAATTACCCTTCCTTTGGGACAATTGCTCGCATTGGTGCTAGGAGTCAGGCAGCAGTTCCAAGAACAGGTTAGTCCTAGATCTTCTTGTACTCCGGTGACGGCCGCAATACAACCGAAAGCTGATTCTACGGTGGATCATTCCATCCCATTAATCACTGTATGGCATAAAAATCAAAAGATTACTCGTGTTAATTGATGGCGGTTCGGGTGTGAATATTGCAATTGTAGCTCTCTGCAAGCAATTGGGGTGGACCCAAATCGAACCTGTACAATTTTTTGTACGAATGGTAGATCAATCTCGAGTTCATCATGTGGGACTCGTACGGAATATCCCGATTACTTTGCAGGGTACCACGTTCAAAATGACTTTTGTAGTCTTAGAACTACCAGAATCCAGCCTCGACTACAATCTACTTTTCGGTCGATCGTGGTTGAAACAAGCCAAAGTTGTACAAGATTGGGCAGCGCAGGAGTTGACTTTCAAAGATAATCATCGTAAATATGTTGTTAAACTGGATGCCATCCAGCCCTGCGAGCTTCATGCAAGACCATATGTAGCGGAGCTGGTCCACATGTTGGATGGCTTATCTAACGATGAGGAAGAGGCATTTTTGAAGAACAATAATGATCTGATCTCTTTAGGTACTGTAGATCTTCAATCTGTAGCGGACAAATGGAGTCTGACAGCATGTACGGTTGTTCCAGTGACCGGAGATGTAGACGCTGAGGATAGTGTTGCTATGGATGGAGCCACCCTACATCAACTTTTAGAGTCAGCAGACTATCCGGTGAATCCTCAACAATTTTATGTCCTCGAAGATCAGTTAGTGACATATAATTTGCGTGATGAGGCTAACCCGCGACCTCTTAAGCTTAAGGCAGGATTGTTCGAGGCATTCCAAGAAGATTTGATCCGACTCCTGCGTGAGTTTTCCGATGTTTTTGCCTGGGACTATCGCGATATGAAAGGTCTTGATCTGCGGATCTATCAACATCGGGTAGTGCTCAAACCTGAGGCAAAGCCAATCAAACAATCTAGTTACCAAATGAACCCCAATTATGCAGCACATGTCAAAGCAGAACTCGATCGGTTATTGAAGGTGGGATTCATTGTACCAATTGAGCACGCTGAATGGATATCTCCGATCGTGATTGTCCCGAAGAAAAATAAACAGCTGCGTATCTGTGTGGATTATCGAAAATTGAATGTGGCCACGGTACCTGATCCATTTCCTCTCCCCTTTCTTGAATGCCAAACTGCATTTGATCGTTTAAAGGGATTATTGACGCAGGCTCCAATTTTGCAACCCCCTGATTGGGAATGCCCGTTCTATGTCTTTGTAGATGCATCGCACATAGCCATTGGCAGCGTTTTAATGCAGCAAACTGATAAATGGTTTCGGCCTATCTATTATGCAAGTCACCGACTAGCTCCTGCTGAAAGGAACTATTCAGTGACTGAAAGAGAATGCCTTGGGTTGGTGTACTCTGTGAAGAAATTCCGGCATTATTTGTTGGTCCGCAAATTCACCTTTCACGTGGATCATGCCACACTTGTGTATTTAGTCCGACAGCAACATTTAGGTGGTCGCTTGGCTCTATGGGTTTTATTACTACAGGATTTCGACTATGAAGTGATTCATCGCCCTTGCACAGCACATGCCTTGGTAGATTTTCTATCTCGGTTAGATTCCGGTGAAGCTCCGGTGGGTGTTGATGACACTACACCCGTAATTTATGCTATTGAGCTAGCTCGTGATGAATCTAGAGAACCTCTTGTGCCGCCTACCTATTATGATACATTACTTACTTTTTTGACTGATGGATGTCTTCCTCCCCATACTCCTCCTGCTCTGCGGCGGAAAATTGCAATTTACAGTCGCATATTCCGATTGATTGTAGGGCAATTGTACTACATGGATCATACTGGTGTTTTACTTCGATGTATTCCCCCACATGAAGTAGAATCGGTTATTACTATTGGCTCATTCATTACCCTCTGGTGGACATTTTGCAGCAGATCTTACTCACCATAAAATTCTGCAAAGTGGGCTCTAGTGGCCTACAATGTTACAAAGATGTGACTCAGTTTGTGCAGCAGTGTGACACTTGTCAACGGTCTGGACAGCCATTACAATGCCACTTCTTTCCTCTGCAACATGTCTTACCTTTGGAACCCTTTCAGAAGTGGGGTCTTGATTTTATTGGCCCAATAACACCACCAACAACCCTTAGCAACAATCGATATATACTGACTTGTACAGATTACGCCACCAAGTGGGTGGAAGCATGGGCTTTACGGTCTACCATAGCTGTGTTGGTGGCAAAATGCCTGATGAAGGACATATTCCCGCATTATCGATTACCTCTGGAAATTGTGACAGACCAAGGAACACACTTTGCCAACAATTTAATGCACGTTGTCGTCGGGGTTTCATGTAAAGGAGGGAGATCATAGTCTCTTCCTTGCAATAGATCAACTTAATTTTATTCAATGTTCATAATCAAAACACTCGTTGAACTTTAAACTTCAAGGGTGATAGTTTTACTAGTAAAGCTTTCATGAAGATTTGCATTCCACCACGGAAACGTGGTCGTAGCAGGTGATTGAAATACCCCTAAGAATGAGTGTGTAAAAGTATTTACACATCATTAACCTGAGATGGAAGTAAAATGACGGACGATCTTTTCCAAATTCAATCCCCAAAAGTAACGCTAGCATGTGGTGATCCAAATTCAATCCCCAACAGGAAGGGTATGCTCAGTTCAAGATCGGGGTATTATATAGGATTCTCATAACAATATCAATATTTAAGGAAACCATTAGCAAAGGAAAGTAATGGAGGACTCATCGTTTATTTTATTCCAAAATGATTGGGGTGTTATTGTTCTTTATGCTCACCATACAAGCAGTAGAACCTTTCGTTCTGAGGTGTCCATGTGAACCTGCATATGTGCGCTCATGTCATGCATCTCTGTTTAATTCCTCACTCCCTGGCTAACAACATACATACACGCTCCAGTCATGCATTCATTTTCAAAAACAATTATCGCATATCACATCTCTTATTCTACCTTCTTTCCGCATCCTTAAGCACAAGCGCTGCAAGACTGCAGGGTCAACCAAATCGATGTACAGTCTGGAAGTCATTATGCTTTATATATTTGTTTTAAAGATAATCTTCTTGACAAACCCGAACACAAATAGTCATAAAAGAAAACACAATAGGCTACCGATAGTTAAAAAATTGTCAAGGATAACAATAGAAACGTAAATAATGTTCAACACATATTTCAAAATTCAAATGAATTCAAACTTTCATGATTTAAGCAACTTTCAAACAACTTCAATAGTGCGCAAATCAAATAAATATGTAAAAGATTTGTCAACATAGCCCAGAAGCGCAGGTGGATTTTTTAACATATGTATAGAATCTGATTACTGTTTAACATTCAAAATAAACTCACATTCTTATACTTCAAAATAAAAAACGTACGTTATGACTAGGCATTGCGCAGAGTGGCAAAGCATTGCTATCAGGAATTCCTTTCACTAAATTCTCAACAGGTAATGTTGCAGATAAGACATATTTATGAGCACTACAGAAGCGCCGCTTCAAGGGAAATAAGTTGTGATGCGAAAGTGTGAATACGATTGCTTCTCTCAAAACCAAATGAAAAAAAACTTATAGCATTAAAATCATCTTTCATAAGTTTAAACAAGAGCGTTCCTTTCATATGATTCGGTTTCAATAATCGTTTGATTTCTTTTCTCAAAAATATATATATTATTGTTGTCAAAATCTCATAACACGTTTCGGCGAACCATACTTCTGGAGTGAGACAACTACATAATTGCAGTAATCACGAAAAGAAATCTAATTTCCATACGATCAATCCTATTCTTAGCTTGCGCAACACATGGTACATAGCCTGCTTTGATTTCATGCTTTATCAGCACAAGACGTCAGATAAAAAAATGTACACGCAGCTGAGGGTTCTTCGTTGGTGCAAGGGCTAAGATATCTATTGCTCCGAGTCGGAACATAATGTTCAGAGTTCATTCCATTATCATTACATTCAATATCGTGATAAGTACAGAGCTAACTTTATGGTCTACAGATATCGAACATAGTTTGAAATTAACGAAGAAAAATTTGAAACATTTGCGCCTAGAAAATCAATGCAATGGAAATTAGATGTTTTTACCAGATGACAGCGAGATGATTTCGGCAGAGATTGTTGCTTTTGCTCATCAGTACTACAGCTCAATATAAAACTTTTCTGTTTAATTTTCTTGTCTGACGCTATTTATCTCCACGCTCCAGCATCCGAAAGTTTCTTAGAGCAACACCTTGTGCTTACAGAACGCAGAAAGACGCAAGAGTGCTTCACTGAACAGAGAGAGCTGTTCCGCAATGACGCCCACAGTCGTCCTCGTCATTCTAAAAAAATGATCAGTTTTCTTCCATCCGCTGTCCTCCTCAGAGCAGCGTGCCTCCCGAGATCACAATAGAGGCTCCCGCTTATCCTCTGTTTCCGTTCCGGATCTCTTCTACATCGAAGCAACGTTACGTGTTCCTGTGGTGTCGGTTCATGTGTGCGCCTCTACTTCTTCCACATGCCACCCAGATCGACGATCCCCACTCTTTTTCTTCTGAAATTGCTAAAAAAAACCCTCTCCACCGTCATGCATGCCAAAATCCTCCATGGGAAGCCAAAAGACTTTCTAATATTGAGTACGATGACTGACTGATAAAGAACATTAGAGCCTTATAGCTTCCATATCATCTTCTCGAAAGAACCAGCTTATTAAAAAAAAAGATGCATAGAGTACACCGGAAAAATTCTACGATAGAGAACCCGAGGTATGGTATCCAGAATACACAGCAGATGAGATAACAAAAAGTGATGAGAAGAAACTCATAGCCACTGCTGCATCAGCTTTGGAACAGAAGTGCCGCGGATCGCGACCACATCCACCCCCTCTGAACCTGTGCATCCTCCGGATGCACCAGCATCGATTTCAGTATCTGCAAGTCTTCAAGAATCCAAATGTGAGTGAAATCAAGTGCATGGGTTAAAACAAATGTGCTTATGCACGGCCATGTAATGAGCCCTACATATGCATACTCTAAGTGCATAAAAAAAACAGCATGGTGCAAATAAGGGAGGTATTAGGAATTCGGTGTTGAGGATGTACACTCAAATTGAACTCACATTTTCATCATGGATATACAATTCAATACAAGTGCAATCACTCGTGCAACTATGGGTTTTAACCAAAATATCACTCGTGCTCTTTACATTTCATTTATGCATGTTTTAGGTGCATGAAGAGAAACAAAATGGTGTGAAAAATCGAGGGTTTTATGGTATCTAAACAACGCTCACATCACTCACAACTCCACTCTCTTACAGATGCAATCACTCTCCCTTACTGAGAATTATCCTCTTATCACTCAAAACTTGCTTTATTATTTTTCAATGATATTTACCTATCTAATTGTGCAGATGGACGTGCTTCTACGGAATTTCAAAGATGTGTTTCTATATATTTTTACATGCATATTTGGCATGCAATGCATCTCAAAAATGGTGCAAAGAAAAGACCAGGGTTAAAGCACGATAGCTAATGAAAAAGATTTTCACGGCTTTGTTCTTGAGTCATCATCTCCGTTGGCTTTGCTTGATCATTCCTGCACTCATAGAAACTAAACAAATCATAAGAAACATCAAATCACATGACACAATATATATATGCAATCCATGAAAGAACTTCGGGAAACCATTTGCAGTAAACCATAAAGATGTAATGTGAAAGTGGTTGCCTCCTGCACAATCCATCAAACTCCTAGATCTCCAATTAGCTCCATATCAACACCTGTTCTTATAAACTCAGAAAACACATTAGTAGCATCATATTCAAAAAGATTATTTTGAAAAATTTTCATTTTCTTGAGAGCTAGATGCATTTTCTTGCTCTATTTATTCATGCATTTATTTGTTTATTTATTTATTTATTTATTTTTATATTTGCTTTTATCCATTTCAAAAAATCAAAACATAATTATTAAGTATTTACATACTTATATTTACAAAAGTCACTTTTGAATTTCTTGTGAATACAAGAAATTCCTTTCCAATACATTTTCACAAATAAATTCTCCAAAGAAGGTATGTTTAAAAACAAGCCATCTTTGAATTGCACCAATCAGCGTTGCATTCATAAATACAGTAAATATGTATACAAGCCACCTTTTTTGCTTGTCTACCTCTTGGCAGCTTGTTTGGTCTTTGTAACTCTCAGAGAATTTGGATATCCATATTTCAATTATCTGAGCATAAGTATCTTTATTTATGATTCTTTCAAATTCATCATGTGCAGAGTCATGAATACATGTATATGAAGTTTGAAATTTGCATATGTTTGATTCATAATTGAAATTTTCTTGCAAGCTTGTATTTTCTTTTATTTCATGCTTGAGATCATTTATAGGAGTTTTATCCCTTTCAATATCTTCTATCATGTCTCCATCACCGTTAAGATGAGGTTTTTGAATAGAATCATTTGAATCCCACTTCAAATGGAAGTGTTCATCATACTCAGACATCAAGACACAGTCATCTTTATTCTCCATGGCAAAATCATTCCTTTCTGACTGAGTTTCGGAAATTATGAAGTCTGCTTCTTTCTCCAATCTTTCCAGGAACTCTTCATCATTGTCTTTTTCCAGATTCATTTGCCCATTTTCATGAAGAGACTCGATATCACTGAATCCAAGAAAGTCTTCATCTTCAATATCACTAGAGACTTTCTTATCAAGATCAAACTCATCATAATTTTTACACCTTATAGGACAGTGCATGTAGATTGACGGGAACTCAACTTCTTTATTCAAGATCCCATCATAGAATTCTTCATATCTCTCAATCATTTCTTGCTCATTCTCTTCAGAGGATGTACTCTCACCACACTCATCATACATTTCTTCGGTCATTGATTCTTGCTCGACTATTTCATCGTGTATGAGGATCTTGACATATATACCCAAATCAAGTTGAGCTTCATCAATGCACTTGTTTGACTCAATAGTTTTACATTGAATATCCTTCGATGCTATACACACATCAGACTTATCATATGTCACAATAAACATTTCATCTACCACTTTATGCTCAATTTCTTCAACGTGTGGACTCAACTCAACATGATTATTTTTGACATACATATCAGTATTTAGAGGAATGATCAATGGTATTTTCTCATCCTCCTCATGTTCATTCATATTTCTCTCTTCATGGAGTGTGGCATCATTTACATACATATCATTATTTTGAACTCCATCCAACTTATCCTCTTTTTTATGTGTGGGATCTTTGTTCAATGTGGCTTCGCTCAAAAGCATATCAGTATCTTGATCTTGATCTAGACTATCGGTAGGATTAGGATCATGCTTATCACCATCGCCATACACATCACTATCTAGAGGACCTATCATTTGTACATCCTCTAGATTAGCATCATACTCATCTTCGTCATCACACATTTCAACCTCTAGAGGACTCATTATTTGCATGTCCTCCTTCATATAAGTAAGTTCGTTTTCTTGCATCTCTGTATGCATGTATAATGTGGATTCCTGCATATCCACCTTCTTACCCATCGGATCTTCTATTGACAGGTCCTTAGATTCAACATCATGTTCCATGGGAGTTTTTTCATGTAATTCAGTCATTAGATCAGAAGTTCTATCCGAATCTTGTGTTAGAAAAGGATCATCACCATCAAGTGACATCCAATCATACTCCACATCTTGCCCGATGTCATCATGTAAGGATGCATCTCGAGCTCGATCTTCAGACATATTTATTAGGTTCTCTATTTGTATCTCATCTTTTATCTCCATTTGGTCACCTATGAGCCTTCTAGATATCTCTATCTCTTTGTTTGCATCTTGATATGTTTCTTGATTTGTTTGATTATCTTTTATTCGATGTGAAGAATTTATCGGAGTAGAGGAAGCTTCATCTTGATTTCTTGTTGGGTATTGTTGGTTTTTGTTTTGTTTTATGTTTGTTGTTTGTTTGGTTTGATGTTGGTTTAGTTTGGTTTGATTTTGATTTAGTTTGGTTTGATTTTGATTAGCTTCCACTTGCTCTTTTGATCCTCCCATCTTCGGGCTTTGTCCACTCATGGCACCTAAAGATATAATCATTGTAAAGAAGTCTAGGGGCTCTTGGCACCTTGTAACCTTTGAGGTTACATCAATCGCACTTTTAGAAGTTTCTTCATATTTCCCATCATCACTATGGATATCAAGCCCATGCATATCTATTTCATGCCCAAATAGGGTCTCTACAACCTCATGGACTTGAACATTATTCACGATTGGTAAAATGCTTGGAACATGGTTATAATTTTCATCTGTTTGAAGATCTGTTCTCCAATCATTTAAAAATTTCTCTATTGTTTGTTGTTTCTTTACGTATTTCATCACAGCTTCATGGACGAGCATCCAATCCTCTGTGAGTCCTGAGTCGGAGTCTATATCTTGTAGAAGTGAAATTAACTCTTCTCGGGCATTAACATCGATTGTTCGAAGAAACAACGAAACTCTTTCATGACTTATGCACCTCTTATCGTGCTCAGAAAGATCATCATATTGTCGCTCAAACTCTTCTTTGATCTCAAGAATTGGTTGGTTTTTGGGCATATGAACCCACCTCAGGAAAGATCTACGAGTTACTTTATCAAGATCCTCTAGCATAAACTGCTTGAGGAGTGTCGCTTTGAATTGGGACCATGTCGTTTGATTTATTCGCATTATTTGGTCTCGCATGTCGTATCCCGACACATAGATAAAGTTTTCACATAATTCTTTTTCCGTCATCGGACTTAATCCGACACCTAGATATTTGGCCTCGAGTTCATATTCTTTGCAGAACTTTGAGACATTCTTCCCATTGAAAAAGCCACACCGATTGACTAGACGTTCATGAAGTGATTGGATGGCTTTTTGACGCCTATCCTCTTCTTGAAATCGTAGGAATTGAGCTAGGATCTCTTCCATTTTGATTATGCTAATCTTTGTGGCTCTATAACTCACTCACCCCCTCCTTTCACGTCGGGTTCACCAGGTTTGTCGTCGGGGTTTCATGTAAAGGAGGGAGATCATAGTCTCTTCCTTGCAATAGATCAACTTAATTTTATTCAATGTTCATAATCAAAACACTCGTTGAACTTTAAACTTCAAGGGTGATAGTTTTACTAGTAAAGCTTTCATGAAGATTTGCATTCCACCACGGAAACGTGGTCGTAGCAGGTGATTGAAATACCCCTAAGAATGAGTGTGTAAAAGTATTTACACATCATTAACCTGAGATGGAAGTAAAATGACGGACGATCTTTTCCAAATTCAATCCCCAAAAGTAACGCTAGCATGTGGTGATCCAAATTCAATCCCCAACAGGAAGGGTATGCTCAGTTCAAGATCGGGGTATTACATAGGATTCTCATAACAATATCAATATTTAAGGAAACCATTAGCAAAGGAAAGTAATGGAGGACTCATCGTTTATTTTATTCCAAAATGATTGGGGTGTTATTGTTCTTTATGCTCACCATACAAGCAGTAGAACCTTTCGTTCTGAGGTGTCCATGTGAACCTGCATATGTGCGCTCATGTCATGCATCTCTGTTTAATTCCTCACTCCCTGGCTAACAACATACATACACGCTCCAGTCATGCATTCATTTTCAAAAACAATTATCGCATATCACATCTCTTATTCTACCTTCTTTCCGCATCCTTAAGCACAAGCGCTGCAAGACTGCAGGGTCAACCAAATCGATGTACAGTCTGGAAGTCATTATGCTTTATATATTTGTTTTAAAGATAATCTTCTTGACAAACCCGAACACAAATAGTCATAAAAGAAAACACAATAGGCTACCGATAGTTAAAAAATTGTCAAGGATAACAATAGAAACGTAAATAATGTTCAACACATATTTCAAAATTCAAATGAATTCAAACTTTCATGATTTAAGCAACTTTCAAACAACTTCAATAGTGCGCAAATCAAATAAATATGTAAAAGATTTGTCAACATAGCCCAGAAGCGCAGGTGGATTTTTTAACATATGTATAGAATCTGATTACTGTTTAACATTCAAAATAAACTCACATTCTTATACTTCAAAATAAAAAACGTACGTTATGACTAGGCATTGCGCAGAGTGGCAAAGCATTGCTATCAGGAATTCCTTTCACTAAATTCTCAACAGGTAATGTTGCAGATAAGACATATTTATGAGCACTACAGAAGCGCCGCTTCAAGGGAAATAAGTTGTGATGCGAAAGTGTGAATACGATTGCTTCTCTCAAAACCAAATGAAAAAAAACTTATAGCATTAAAATCATCTTTCATAAGTTTAAACAAGAGCGTTCCTTTCATATGATTCGGTTTCAATAATCGTTTGATTTCTTTTCTCAAAAATATATATATTATTGTTGTCAAAATCTCATAACACGTTTCGGCGAACCATACTTCTGGAGTGAGACAACTACATAATTGCAGTAATCACGAAAAGAAATCTAATTTCCATACGATCAATCCTATTCTTAGCTTGCACAACACATGGTACATAGCCTGCTTTGATTTCATGCTTTATCAGCACAAGACGTCAGATAAAAAAATGTACACGCAGCTGAGGGTTCTTCGTTGGTGCAAGGGCTAAGATATCTATTGCTCCGAGTCGGAACATAATGTTCAGAGTTCATTCCATTATCATTACATTCAATATCGTGATAAGTACAGAGCTAACTTTATGGTCTACAGATATCGAACATAGTTTGAAATTAACGAAGAAAAATTTGAAACATTTGCGCCTAGAAAATCAATGCAATGGAAATTAGATGTTTTTACCAGATGACAGCGAGATGATTTCGGCAGAGATTGTTGCTTTTGCTCATCAGTACTACAGCTCAATATAAAACTTTTCTGTTTAATTTTCTTGTCTGACGCTATTTATCTCCACGCTCCAGCATCCGAAAGTTTCTTAGAGCAACACCTTGTGCTTACAGAACGCAGAAAGACGCAAGAGTGCTTCACTGAACAGAGAGAGCTGTTCCGCAATGACGCCCACAGTCGTCCTCGTCATTCTAAAAAAATGATCAGTTTTCTTCCATCCGCTGTCCTCCTCAGAGCAGCGTGCCTCCCGAGATCACAATAGAGGCTCCCGCTTATCCTCTGTTTCCGTTCCGGATCTCTTCTACATCGAAGCAACGTTACGTGTTCCTGTGGTGTCGGTTCATGTGTGCGCCTCTACTTCTTCCACATGCCACCCAGATCGACGATCCCCACTCTTTTTCTTCTGAAATTGCTAAAAAAAACCCTCTCCACCGTCATGCATGCCAACATCCTCCATGGGAAGCCAAAAGACTTTCTAATATTGAGTACGATGACTGACTGATAAAGAACATTAGAGCCTTATAGCTTCCATATCATCTTCTCGAAAGAACCAGCTTATTAAAAAAAAAGATGCATAGAGTACACCGGAAAAATTCTACGATAGAGAACCCGAGGTATGGTATCCAGAATACACAGCAGATGAGATAACAAAAAGTGATGAGAAGAAACTCATAGCCACTGCTGCATCAGCTTTGGAACAGAAGTGCCGCGGATCGCGACCACAACGTACTAATGCACACTTTTCAAATCCTGCATAAATTCAGTTCACCATACTATCCCCGTGCCAATGGTTTGGCTGAGAGCACCAATAAGACTCTATTGAGTATGCTCCCCAAATTGGTCAGGGAATCTCCGGAACGTTGGGACTAGTTACTACCCGCAGTTTTATGGACAAACCTGACCACATACAAAGTGGCAACCGGAATGACTCCCTTCAAGCTTGCTTATGGGTTGGAAGCAATCGCACCGATGGAGGTAGTAGTGCCAAGCCTACGCGTGGCCCTAACTTAGAAATGGCTACCCGAAGACTCTTTGCCATCTCGGTTGGATGCCCTTAGAGACTTGGATGAACAATGTTGGGAAAGTTTCCTGAATCTTCAAGAAGTTCAATTGCGGCAAGCTCGTACCCATGATCATTTCCTCAAGACTCCAGTTTTTACGGTGGGCCAACTTGTGCTATTTTATAATGCTAAAGCAAATCGTGCTGCTGGGAAATTTAAATTACGGTGGTTCAGCCCTTACCGAATTAGTGAGCAAGTGGGGCTAGCTACTTTTCGATTGACTACCTTGATTGGAGTTCCTCTTCCCAAAGTGATTAATGGTTCAAAGCTACGCCCATATCACCAACCGCCTGATCACCGCTGACGTGTTCCTCGCTTTTCCGCGTGTCACTTATTTTCTTTTTATTTCCTGTTTTTTGGTTGAATATAGACCGTAAATTTTCTCGTTTTGATATCTAAATAATCGCCGCCCTATGTTAGTGATTCTGCTCATGCATGCACGCCGTAATTATGGCAATTATCATTTCAATACCACGTGATGATTAGGGTTTTCGATCGCCTCACGTTGCCGTGTGTCTACTTAATCTTGTTCCTTTTACTGTTAATCGTTATTGTGTCTGTGTGTTTCTGCGTTTGTGTTTTCTGTGTGTTGTGCTTAATCGTGCACACCATGGAAGCTTTAGCGAATGTCGCCACCTTCCGTGCAGGACTCACTCCTGATGTGAGTGAGTATATGCGCACGCGTGGTCTTTTGAACTTCGCTGAATTGCCTTGGCATTCAGTGGAGTGTCAACCCTTTTATGTGCAAACCATTTCTGCCATTGCCGCCACATCTGCTACAGAGGAAAGTTGGCCGATAACTTGTTTACCCTCCCGCGTCGTCATTACTTTAGCTTCGTTTGCTGAAGCGTTTCATCTATCCTTGGAAGGATTGGAGAATGGTCCCCTCCTTCCTGTTGCAACCATGCTCGAATTATTCCCCCGGCACTCATCTAATGAGTATGCCATTTTGTGTCGCCTTGAACCAGAGCAAACTGCTCTGCAATTTTTAGTTGCTATCTTAAATTTGCAAAAATGTACCTACGGGATTTCGCGTCCCTTTTACTCAATGATTGACATGGCTTCTCGTGAGCCTGTCAATTTTGCATCTTTTTATTTCTGGCGCATTCACCGTGAATGTGTTACGGTTATTAAACAAGTTAATAAGGGTGATCTGCGTTCTCATCTTCCCCATATCCTCACTTTTCTCTTTCCCGTACTCCAAGCCGCACAACCACCTCCAAGCGCTCCTATCTTGTTTCATGAAGAATCTGGTCAAGTGCTCGAGGACACAGAAGATGATGATGAAGATCTCTTCCAGCTTATTCGCTAGAAACGCAGACGTATAAGCCCCTCTGAGAGCCAAGTGCAAGGATCCAACATTGGACACGAAGAAGAGGTCTTCCACGATACCGTCACGTCCATCCATGCTGATTCTTCCGCCCATTCTTCTCCAACCCAAGAGCAAGAACTAGGTGCGTCCACCACCGAATCTGAAGAAGTTTCTTCTCGAGAGGATTCTCCTCAGCAGCATCAAGAAGCTGTGGATGACACTGTTGCTGAAATTCTTAATGAGGTCATAACTATGATTGAAGTTGTAATCGACAAAGCTGAGGCGAGCAGACAACATTCTTCTACTCCTCCCCCAATACACCCGGTTGAGTCCCTTGTCTTTGTTCAACCGATTGTTATTGAAGCACCCGCTACTTCATCTTCTTCTCCCAATTATTCTCCCCCACCTTCTCCTCACCTATTATCAGCCTCTTCATCCCAGCCACTTCCTCCTCTTCCTCTTCTGGTTCCAATGTTTAATGAACTCGAGTCTATGGGTCGAGTGTTGATCCAATTCTCGTAACAGTTACCAATGCAACTGAAGATGGTCACTGTCAATATCAGAAAGGAGTTGCAACACAAAGTGGATGTCCTAGAGGCCGACATTGCACCATTGCAAGAAGAAACTAATGTCGTTAAAGTAGAAAACCATGCCCTGCAATTACAAATTCAGCAACTTCAAGATCAGCTTACACAGAAGGATGCTTTATTGTGTCAAAAGGATACAGACATAATCACGCTCAAGCAGGAACTCATTGATAAAACAGATGTGATGACCGCTATAGGTAATGAACTTCATAGCACGCGTGAAGCATACATTATCTTAGAAGAAACCTCTCAGTCTTTGGCCGCCAATGTGCGTAAAGCTGAAGCTGAGCTCCATAAGACTACTGAAACATTGTTCCGACGTGATCAAGAATTACAAGAAGAGCTTGGAAAATATCTCCAATTGAAGAAAGAATTGGAAGGAGTGTAGAAGGAAAGAGAAGCCTATTATAAAACCATGCAGTTCCAATCTGAAGAACTGGAGAGAGGAGAAAAGCAGTTAGGTGTTCAAGCAAAGCGCTTATCCAGAGTCGATAAACAAATTGAAGATATGAGATTGAACCGTGACGCAGCCCTTGCCAATGATTTTTATTTGCAAGAGGCATTTTTGCAGACTCAAACTGAAGTTATGATGAGTCAAGTCATTGCGGCAAGTTCAGTTAGAACTGACGCACAGTTGGTAGAGCCGGAGACACTAAAGCTAATGTTGGATTTGCTCAAACCAAAAATTACGAGAACCTTCAAATTAGCAAGGACCATGTATATACAAGGCATCGTAGACGAGCCTTAATTTTGTTTTCCGTTGCCGGGTCAAGTCCATCGTGCGTGCCAGTGTAAGGTCACCGGATTGGCATTATGTAATTTATATTTTCCATTACCGCACGTACCGAAAGGTCGTATCGAAGTGTTGTACCCTTTTTATCAATTAATGAAAAGACATTATGGTGGTTCTCCAGAAGAGAGGAGACGGGATCGCCAGACTGTCTGTCTGGGCGATTTCTGGCCTGTGGAGACGTTGTAGTGCAACATTCTTAAATTTTGAGTATTGTCATTCTTACCTTTGATTAATTACATCAATTGGTGATTAACGCAGTAATGGTATGTTGCCGGTAATAAGTATGTGCCATGTTAATTAGTAATTCCTCCGTTATCTACTCTGGAAAGCTTAACCGGAATATGAACAGTAATACTGTGTAGAAGGCGTTATATTGAAATTTAACGTACTGCTTACTTAATAAGTTAAATGGGAAAATAAGATACAGGGCCTCTGATTTATCACACCCCTACCATCCCCAAGAACCCGAAAAGAGTTTAAAAGTGTCTGTGATGGAAAAGCGCACTTTTAAGAGCGTGTATGGTCATCAATGAAAGTAACAGAAAACCTGCAACCACCCATAGATGTGGTCTTTGCTGGATCCCAAACATCTGTATGTACTACTTCTAGTACATTCTCACTAACATACTTGTCATGTGGAAATGATGCTCTTGACTGTTTACCAAATTGACATGCTACACATGCCTTTTGCATTTCTACAACTTTGAAATTTGGTAGTCCATGGACAATCTCCTTTGACTGCATCAATTTCAGCCTTTGCAAGTTTGCATGTCCAATCCATTTGTGCCATATCTCTATATCTGCAATAACTCTTGCACCTTTTGCAAAGATGACTGCATTCATTTCAGGAATCTTCACATTTGAGGTGAACATCCTACCCACTTTGTTTCCTTTGGCAACCAATCATCCATCCTGCTTGTACTCTTCTACATATAATCCATCAGCATTGAACCTGACTTGTAATCCCTGGTCAACCATTTGTCCAACAAAAACTAGATTCTTTGTTATATTTGGAACATGCAACACATCAGCAAGATGTTTTACCTTCCCGTCTTCCATAGACAATGCTATGTTTCCTGTATGCTCAATAGGATGTGATGTATCATCACCTGTTTCAACATATCCACGAACTTGCATTTTCTGCAAACTACTAAACCATTCTGCATGAATGTTCATGTGATTTGAAGCACCTGAATCAACATACTAGACATTATCATTCGATTTTGAAACACGAGTAGACATCGTATTCATCATGTGTTGTTGAACCATAAACAACTTCTCAGAATCATCTACACTTGTGGATGCATAGTTGTTTTGTTGCCTTCTGTTATTTTGATTCTTCAACATGCAATCACATTCAAAGTGTCCAGGTTTACCACAATTCCAACATCCTTTACTATCATTACTTGAATCATTTCTTTGGAGATTTCTGCGACCTCTTTGGCTCCCCCTACCTCGAAACTCTCCTCTTCCTCTTACATGATTCTGTTGTTGACCTTGGGCTTGGTTACTGTTTCCTCTTCCACTTCCAAAACCTCTACCTCAACCTCTTCCTCTACCAGAGTAGAATACTTGCTGAGAACTAGATTATTTTCTTCAATAATCAGCATAGATACCACATCAGCAAAATTCGAAATATTTTCCCTGGTCTGTATGGAAGTTTTGAACTGCTTTTATGGAGCTCCTAAACCACGTAGGCACACTTCCACCTTATCATCATCATCTACATTCACACCAATAGATGCAAGTGACTCACATATGCTTTTGATTGTTAGAGTGTAGTCACTTACCGGCATGCTCTTCTTTTCCAATGTATGCAGCTCGTTCTTGAGTTGCAATTTCTGTCCCTTTGTATTAGTCTCATACAAAGTGACCAAACTATTCCAAGCCTCTTTTGGAGTCTTGGCATCCTGTATGTGTCCAATCATGCTATCCTGTATGCTAACAGATAGCCAATACATTACCTTTCGTGATCCTTGATTCCTTTCCTCATATGCTCTTAATTGGTCTGTAGTCCGATTCCTTTCTGGTAACTGTGGAGCATTTTCATTCTCTCCTTCAATGTACTTCCAGTAGCCTTTTCCCATCACGAAATTCGTCATTCTGAATCTCCAAGCATGGAAGTTGTTCTTGTCCAACTTATCACTCATAAGCTGACTCATTCCATCTGCGTTTGCCATTTCTGCAACAATTCACAACACTCCAAAACACTACAAGCAGCACTTCTGCTTGAACACTGTCGCACTATGACGTGACAATTCGAGCTCAGAAAAGCACAGTTTTCATGTATCAACAGTACACGAGATCGCTTGAAATTTTGGATCTGGAATATATGAGTGTCGCCAAACACAATGCAAGTTACAATTTCTGAAACTCACCTGGTTTTTTTGTGGGCCCCACCTTGCGAGCTCGAAACGGAGGTCGAGATGGCTCCGAAACTTCGATCTGACAAAAACAAGTGACCCTAAAGGAATAACTCTCGAAAATATTTTGAGGTCTTCTACCTTCACGGGGATTTTGGTAGCAAACAGAGGCCGTTTGTGAAATCACGTTTTCTCCATGCCTTGCCGCAGTCTTCACCGTCGCCTTCTCCACGAGCTCTCTATAGCCACGCTCGCTCTGATACCATGTCACGAGGAAGGAGATAACGAAGAGAGCTCACACACACACTCTCACTCTCAAGGAGAAGCAGAGACACAGATTGAGGGAAGGAAGAATGATCTTCTTGTTCTTCTTCTATTACATAAAAGGAGTGTACAAGAATGACCTAAAAACAAGAATACGACAAGTGCAATATATAAAGATCAGTACATAAGGGAAAACCTAATGTCCGTGAATGAGTGAGCTGGCAAGAAACAAATGTGCCATCACTCTTGGTAGATAAATTTGATAAAGGTCAATGAAGTATCCCTGACATATACCGGAGTGACCACTATAAATGTCAGAGAAACGAAAAACTAGTACGTGTCATCTTGGATCATCACATGTTGCACTTGATATCTCAACACTCCCCCTCAAGCTCAACGCCATATCCTTTAATCCAAGCATCTCTGGAAACGTCTTCAACTTCTCAGCTCCAAGTGCTTTGGTGAAAATATCAGCAACCTGCTCATCTGTTCTCACATAAACAAGATCAATATCATCTGCACCTTCTCTCTGATGAAGTGCTTCCTGGGAACCTGCATAAATTGACTTTCAAGTCCAACTGTATAGCTTAAATCAGGCCTTGTAATTGTAAGATATATAAGATTCCCCACAATTTTCCTGTACATAGTAGCATTTTCCAATGCTTCACCTGATGTGGTATCCAACTTCAAATTTTGATCTAATGGCATAGAAATTGGCTTAAAACTAGCCATACCATACTTCTGCAACATATTCAAGGCATATTGCCTTTGCGACATCCATATACCTCTTTCAGTATGTATAAACTCAATGCCCAAGGAATAGCATAGCACACCAAGATCTTTCATGTCAAATTCCTTCATAAGAAGGTGCTTTACCTCTTTGATGCTTTCTTCATTATTGCCACCTACAATCAAGTCATCAACATAAATAGCCACAATTGTGATGCCATCATCAGCCTTCCTTGCATATAGTGAATGATCTCCATCACACATAGAAAACCCAATGCTGGTTAAGTAACCACCAATCCTTGCATGACATGCACGTGGAGCCTGCTTCAGCCCATACAAAGCCTTTTGCAACCTGCAAACATATTCTGGATGCTTTGAATCTTCATATCCTTGGGGTTGGTCCATATATACTTCTTCCTGTAATTCACCATGTAGGAAAGCATTCTTCACATCCATCTGATGCAAACTCCATCCTTTTGCTGTAGCTAATGCAACAAGTGTCCTAACAGTGCACATTTTGGCTATAAGGCTGAATGTTTCCTCATAATCAATGCCATATGTCTGTGCATATCCTTTAGCTACCAATCGTGCTTTATACCTGCTTATGCTACCATCAGCATTATGCTTTATCTTGTAAACCCATTTACAGCCTATGGGTTTCTTTCCTTGCGGCAATGAAACCAACTTCCATGTATCATTTCCATAAAGTGCAGCCATCTCCTCATCCATAGCTTTTTCCCAATCTACAATTCCAATTGCATCTTCAAAGAAAGAAGGTTCAGCATCTTGTATTACCTTTGTTATGTAGGCATAATGATGAGCCATGTAACTATCATATGTCAATCATTGCACTGAATTCCTCGTCCTCCCAGATCTTCTTGGTCTTGGGTCACTTCACCTTGTATCATCTGCATGTGCCCTTCTTACTCCTGGAGTCTTCATAGAGGGCAATCCAAGTTCCTCATCAAGACTCTTTTCTGAACCGCTTGAATCTCCATCAACGTCTTCAAAACCTGCACATGTTTTATGACCAATAGAAAGCTTTTCTTTACCTTTCTTGGATGTATTTGATGAACTTGCTGGACTAAAATTTCCACGTAATCTTCCACTCCATGGATTTGATTTGGAACTATTGCTTGGTGATGCATCTGGTCCACTCAAAACCTGAGATTCTGCACTTGATTTTTCAGCATTTTCTTTGTCATTTGGTTCAAGACTCAGTCCTTCTTTGGCATCTGCATAGAAACTTGACATTTCATCAAATACCACATCTTTGATCACCTTTACCTGTCGTGTGAGTGGATTATAACATTTATCTCCTTTTTGCTCAAGGGAGTATCCAATGAAGACACACTTTTCTACTTTTGGATCAAGCTTTGTCCGCAATTCATCTGGGACATGTACATATGCAATACAGCCAAAAACTTTTAGATGTGATAATTTTGGCGTTTTACCTGTAAACTTCTCTTCAGGTGTAACTTGATGTACAACAACAGTCGAAGTTCCGTTCATGATGTATACAACAGTATGCACAGCTTCTGCCCAATAACAATGAGGCATATTCTTTTCAGCCATTAAGGCTCTTGCTATTTGTGCAATATGTCTATTTTTGCGTTCAGCAACGCCATTCTGTTGTGGTGTGTACCTACATGAAAAATCACGCCGAATTCCATGATGTTTTAGAAAACTGCTGAACTCGTTTGGCATGTATTCACCTCCTCCATGAGATCTTAATGTCTGAATGTACTTCCCTGTCTGCTTTTCCACCATAACTTTAAAATTGTAGAAGTGAGTGAACACTTCGCTCTTCTCTTTCATGAAATATACCCATACTTTGCGTGTATGGTCATCAATGAAAGTAACAGAAAACCTGCAACGACCCATAGATGTCTTTGCTGGACCCCAAACATCTGTATGTACTACTTCTAGTACATTCTCACTAACATGTTTGTCATGTGGAAATGATGCTCTTGACTGTTTACCAAATTGACCTTCTCCATGAGCTCTCTACAGCCACGCTGGCTCTGATACCATGTCACGAGGAAGGAGATAAGGAAGACAGCTCACACACACACTCTCAAGGAGAAGCACACACACAGATTGAGGCAAGGAAGAATGATCTTCTTCTTCTTCTTCTTCTATTACATAAAAGGAGTGTACAAGAATGACCTAAAAACAAGAATACAACAAGTGCTATATATAAAGATCAGTAGATACGGAAAAACCTAATGTCCGCAAATGAGTGAGCTGGCAAGAAAAAATTGTACCATCACTCTCGATAGATAAATCTAATAAAGCTCAATGAAGTATCCCTGACATATACTCGCATGACCACTATACATGTTAGAGAAACGAAAAACTGGTACGTGTCATATTGAATCATCACATGTTGAGCTTGATATCTCAAAAATTAAGTGATATTCGTACTATTTTTGGTGTACAATATTTACATACTTATATTTTAAAGTACAGGCCTCAATGATGAAACATCATTCAAAAACGCCTTAGGGAGAGAGCTATTATACAAATAATATTTCTACTACATGCCATAAAAGTGTGTGTACATCTAGATCACATTATCAGATCCCATGTGCATAGTTGACACTTTCAAGATCTTAGAGCCTGAGTTACATATGAGATGAGAGAGAGGGAGAGAGACTCTATTCATGAGTCTCATGCGTGAGAGGATGGCATCGGATTGTGAGTGGATGGTTTCCATGAGAGCTCCTATGGAAGCTATAGTAAAGGGATGTTCTTGTAGTACTGGCATTAGAGCACCCGTTTTTGGGCTTGATGGATAGAGCACGTGAACGAAGGGATGAATATGGAGGCCATGTGAGAGAGAGAATTGAAGGTGTCTATTTCTCTTTCCTCCACACAGAGCCGCCTGAGGGAGAGAGGGATGAAGACAGCGCCTTCATACTACTCTTCTTCATTTGTGAAAGGTAACAGGAAGTCTTGCAGTAAGAGGAAGTCGTCCATGTTCATTAGGCCGCATGTGGGATTGTACCGGATCGCACGTCCGAGAGTTTTGTGTGAGGAACTTGCCCCCATGGCTTACCTGCATACACCTATAAGGAAGTAACTTGAATCTCGTTACAAACATCCATCTTTGGAGAGATGAAATAGGAGTTATATGGAAGGCGTTTTTGGGGAAAATGCTAGATACATAAATTATATTGTATATATCTTCATGACAAAGCATAAGATCCATGAAAATTCAGAGAAGAAGATGGATTTCGCTCCCTCAAAAATCGTCACTGCATCAATTTTTGGCGATTTCCAAGTGTGAGTTTTGGCAAAGCTCGTTTTTTAAGTTCTATTTAAGAATGTTGCAACGGTAAATGGGAATGTAAATTGATATGTGGGTAGCATGGTATATACGTTTTCATAAAGAAATTGATATGTGGGTAGCATGGTATAATCCATAAAGAGATCCATAGATTTGATTTTTTTTTTGAAGAATTTGAGCCTTGCAAAAACACTCCTTTGGCTTGGGGAAGAGACATCTCCACTCCACATGGCATAACTTGCTGCTCGAGACTTTGATTGGCGCGATGTTTGTGTCATTGTGAAGTTGTCACTAGAACTCTCTGTTTTTATCAAAATTGTGTAGGTTCTCTCAAAACATAAACCTCGAAAAGTGTCTTCAATTTTTGGCAAGGAAGGAGTCACCTTGTGTTTGAGACCGTCTTGGGTAGATTAATCAACCAAATCCTACATCATAACTTTATATGGATACCCAAGGATATATAAGCATGCTGATACGCTTATGGACCACTCAAAAGAATTGGCAAGGATTCCAACTAGCTTGCAAAGTTCAAAGGTTGATTGGTTGGTTGCCAACATTGGATGACTTTTCTACTAGAGGGCATAGATAAGATCATTGAATTTGGCTTCATAACCATCTTTCTACACACTAATTTAGTTTCTATCAAATTTATGAGATGTCAATGGGAGATAATTTATAAGTCTCTCAACCTCCAAGATTCCACTTGGAAAATTATTGCAATCGCTTCTTGAATACTTGTAGTAGGCTTTCATATCATGTAATGGGTTGACAAAGAGCCATCAAGAGAAAATGTAGATGGTTGAATGTTCTATAGCTCGTCTAGGGATACCTGGAGTTCTTGTATATGTGCATATTGTATATGAACACTTACACGTAATCAAAGATCAACACGGCATGGATTTGGACCTAGCATCGATGTGAAAAGTAGATTGTGCACTACATTCAAGTGTTCAAGGAGTTCAAGGCTTCATTGAGAATGTGTCAAGGTAGTATTTTAATGTCTTATTTACATATTTTGGCTTTCTAGATATGTAGAGAGCATATATGCATGTTCTTGAGGATTATGCATGTGCATGACTAGGAAATAACGCATTTGAATGAGTTTATGTCTTATTATGTTAAATGAGTCAATTAGAATGGAGCTTAAGCAATATGACTAAGGTATTTGAGTGGAGTTGATATTATCCATTAAAGGAAAATGAATCAAAAGAGAATACATATGTTTGTAAAGTACATAATTAATGAGACCTCGTTAGTTATTGGATCCAAAGAAAACCTCTTATTGATTTAGAATAAATGATTTCTAAGGGGACTCACATACACCTTTGCCATTAGGATTGTGCACAAGAAATCCTCCACGTTTTAGGAAGTTGGATAAACGATTTTTGTGTATATATATATATATATATATATATATATATATATATATATATATATATATATATATATATATATATATATATATATATATATATATATATATATATATATATATTGAGAGAGAGAGAGAGACATACATATAAACACACACACACACACATAATCTTGTACCTTTGGTGTAAGGATTCAAGGTAGGTAGAAACATCTTGAAGGTAGTGAAGGTTTTTATACCTTCAAGAGATTCTCAAGAGATGATTATGAGACTATGGGGCATCATGATGTACACCCAATTAAGTGACTAATTCTATTCTTGGACATCACTTGAAAAATATAGCAAAGTATCTATTGCTAGGCTATTGAGGAAACCAACAAGAGGGGATCAAGAAGATGACGAGAAAGCATCGACAGGTGATAAAAAGATACAAATGATGGTTAGGAAGGACACAATCATGGAAGCAACTCCATGATTTAGACATAGATCTATAGGAAAGAAATAGTTTAGGTACCCAATATATATATATTGGGATCTAGAGAGAGGTGCTTAGATACGTTGCTAGCTAGGAAATAGATAGTTTGGATAAGAGAGGGATAGCTATGATCATATGTTGATTAGAACCAAGCTATACTAGTTTGAGGATATGGGATACATATGAATCTGCTTATATAATTATATATTTAGTTCCATTATACATATAAAAGTTACATTTGGTTTAGCCTAAATGTGACACCATAGATTGGAAGGAGGATCTACAAGTAGGGGATAATGGAAACAACTTGCCTATGAGCACTCTCTTTCGATGGCCGAATAGGCAAGCAATTATCATTCATGGGGGAATATTTCACTAGACTAGAGGAGAGATCTTAGTAGGTATCTCCTTTGGGATTGGAGTCATCCTTCATAGCTTAGGGAAGATCTACTCGTCCACTCGAGTGTGTGATGGGACATTTAATCTCCATACATATGACATGCTCACCCTATACTTTTTGTGGAAGGATGATTATATTAGAGAGAGTGGATCTTATAAGATCATGCTTACGGAATGGTCCAAAAATTCCTTTACTATAGATACACCATCTCTTTTAGGGTATCTTTTCACATGATTAGTGACCATTTCATAGGAGGAGATGTACCCTATGACGGAATTCACTTTCTTCACTCCTCACTAGATAATGCTTCATTGTTCATGGGAGATTTATTATCCACTTTTATGGAAGTATATAGTGTGGGATTATGCATACATTTTATTTGTTGATATATTTAGGTAGTGATGTGTGTGAATACACTAGGACCGCGGGGGCACTTTTTTCCCTCTTTAGGAGGCTTTTCTCCCGCGGCTTGTATATACACATATAGCCCTAACGGGTTACTTATCTTTGTACATTCTAGTGGTAATAAATTCAATATTGTGTGCTGTGCTCCAAGATTCTTCTTCTTCCTTGTGCTGTTCGCGTGCTTCTGCAGACACCTAACTCCAACAATTGGTATCAGAGTAGGTCGTCGCTTTGTCTAGGGCATCATTGACACCTCTCCAGTTGCAATCTCAGAATCGCACAAATTTTGGTGAGCATACTCAAGTTGTTTCAAAGATCAAATCAACTTCCCTCTGTTTTGCTGAAATCACGATCTAAGCTCGTTTCAGCCTTAGAATGCACTATCGCAGTGCTTCCGTGGGCTATTTCATCTTTTGTGCCAAATGTATATAATAGTTTTGGTTCGCCAATATAAGCGTCTCGAAGTCTACTATAGGTTTAGCAAAATTCGTCTAGGCAGTTCTGTTGACTTTTTGAGATACTATCAATGTTTTGCATCAAGGTATTTTAGTCACCAACCGTGGCTAAAATCAATGATGTATTCTGTATGTTGGTTTTTGAGGATAAGTTGGATGGTACCAACTACACATTATGGGCTTATATGATGTGACATGTATTGGTTGCAAAAGGATTGTGGAACATTGTGCAGGGTGTTGAAAAACATCCTATCACACTTGCAACTGTTACAACTGCAGGTACTGAAGGTGATGCAGAAGGTTTCGAAGATGGTGATATTCTACAGATTCCTGTTTGTGTTGCGGTTTCTACTATACCTATTGTAGAGAAAATTCGTTGGGATGGTAGAGATGCTCAAAGACATGCATTGATAGCGTTGTATGTCAAACATGCCATTATTCCTCACATTCGCTTTTGTGGAACAACTAAGGATGCTTGGGATACACTTGCCAAATTGTACCAAGCTAGGAATGAGGCTTGTGCTCCTTACCTCTGTAAACAGTTGGAGAGTGAGAACATGAATGAAGGTGATTCTATGGATAGTTTTCTAACAAAGATCAAGGATTTGAAGGAACAGTTGATTTCTACTGATGAAGTCCTTCCTGACAGTTCACTTGTGCAGAATATTTTGAATGGTCTTCCTGATTCATATCAGAGTTTTGCTTCTACTCTTCGTTTGATGATGAAAACAAATCCAAATGCCTTGTCATTTGAGGATTTAGTTTCTTTTCTATTGCAGGAAGATTAGTCTAGGTAGAATAGTTCTATTATGCGTGTTGCAGATCAAGCTTTCATGGCTAGTCAGAACGGCAAAGGTAAATGTAGCTCATCCACTAGTAAGCAGAAATCTGCAAAAGCTGCACATTCGAAGAAGGAAGACAAAGATGAGAAGAAATCAGAAAAGTAGGAATTGTTTTGTAAATATTGTAAAGCAAATGATCATGTCATTAAGATCTGTCAAAAACTAGCTGCTAAAGAGGAAAAGAAGAAAGAGGCCGAAAGGGTTGTTGCAAAGGAATCTACACCAAAAACAAGGTTTGCTAATCTTGTGCAGGAAGAAGAATGGGTGTTTACTACTGTTTGCAGTTTTGACCCATCTTCAGCAGTGCATGTCTGTAGTAGACTCAAATGTTTGGTACTTTGATAGTGGGGCGACCAAAAATATTACCTCGCACCGCAGTTTCTTCTCTTCACTTGACGCCTCCCCTACAGGGAATACTGTTACATGTGCCAATAACTCCTCTTATCCTATCATGGGAGTTGGTAAGATCATTCTAACTACTACTGATAGTAGTTCTTTCACTTTATCAGATGCTTTATTTGTGCCAAGGATCAAGAAGAATGTGTTATCAGTTTCGACTTTAGCCAAGATTGGCTTGGTTGTGAAATTTGTTGATGACAGATGGTTAATTCATGATCTATCAAATGGCAACGTGATTATTGCTTCTAGCATTTTATGTTGTGCGTTGTATAAGCTCATCGACTATGAAAAATTTGTGAATGATTTGGCATGTGTAGTACATGATTCTCAGGCTATGTCAGATGCAAAGCTTTGGCATGCATGCTTTGGTCATTTGAACTTTGCTAGTTTGCTACGCCTGCAAATATTTGAACTGGTATCCTCTTTGCCCAATCTTGAGGCACCCGATAAACATGTATGTGAAGGCTATATTTTAGGCAAAATGTAGCGTTCCTCCTTTCCAAAAGATGGTTCACTTCGGGCTACTCAGAGATTGTAGCTTGTACATAGTGATGTCTATGGTCCTATGCAAACACCTTCTTTTGGGAACTATCTTTACTTCATGACTTTCATCGATGATTTTTCAAGGATTGCATGGGTATATCCATTGAAGGCAAAGTCGGAAGTGTTTATGTGCTTCAAATAGTTTTTGGTTTTGGCTGAAAATCTATGAGCATGTAAAATGGGCACCCTCCGTTCTGATCCAAGGGGGGGATATATGTCTTCTAACTTTATTGCATTTGAGGCTGAAGGTGGGATACAACACCAGTGTAGAATTCCATATACACCTCAACAGAATGGAGTAGCATAACAAAAGAACATGTCACTCATGGAGATAGTGAGGTGTATGGTCAAGAGACAGGCATTTACCACATAGTTTTTGGCTTGAGGCTGTTATGTGTGCGTCATATGTACTTAACAGGTGTCCCACTAAAGCATTGTAGTCTATCACTCCATATGAGGCTTGGCATGGTTGCAAGCCATCTGTAGCTCATCTGCATGTTTTTGGTTGTTTGGCATATGCATTAGTGCTTGAACAACATTGCAAAAAATTAGATGAGAAAGCAGTAAAATGTATTTTTGTTGGGTACAATTCTGAAAGCAAAGGCTATCATCTATATCATCGACAGACTAAATGCATTTTGGTTAGCCGTGATGTTGTTTTTCTGGAAGATGCTATTCAACCCTTACTTTCATGTAATAAAGAGACATCTGTTAGCTCCAACGACATGTATGATACTTTGCTACCTCTTTTTACAAGTGGACAGTCTAGTGCTGGTCCTAATGAGGCAACTTCTCAACCATTGCAGGTTTCATGTGATAATGCAGATCATTCCATTTCTGATGCAGATTTACATGATGCACTTATTGATGAGAGAGCTGATATTGAGTAGGCAAAAACTATGCCAAAATGGTTGGTGCAAACTTTGTGTGATAGAAAAATAGATGCACCTCTATCATATCGTACTCATTCAGGATCCCATAATGCCTCTTTTGCATTAGATTTCTACGTTATGGCTGCATCTAGTCTCTGTGATGAAAATGAGCCTATTTCATTTGATGAAGCACAAAATTCAAAAAATTCGATGGTTGCTATGCAATCTGAATATGATGCTATAATGAAGAATGGTACTTGGTCTTTATGTGACTTGCCTCCTGGAAACAAGGCCATTGGCACTAAGTGGGTATACAAGCTAAAGTGTAAACCTGATGGAATAGTTGACAACTATAATGCTAGGCTTGTTGCAAAGGGTTATGCACAAAAAAGAGGCATTAATTTTGATGAGACCTTTGCACCTACTTGCCCAATGACTATTGTTTGTAGCATCTATGCACTTCCAACTCATCATGGTTGGAATGTAAATCAGTTGGACATTAAAACTGGTGACTTGCATGAAGAAGTGTATGTTTTTCAGCCTCATGGCTTGGTGCAGAAAGGGCATGAAAACCAAGTGTGCATGTTAAGAAAGGCTTTATATGGTTTGAAAAAAGCACCACATGCTTGGTATGGAAAGATACATGCCTATCTGATTGCACATGGTTTTGAGAACAGTCCAACTAAAATCACCTTATATGTTAAGCATGCTAATGATGTACTTTTGATCATTATGGTATATGTTGATGACATGCTACTCACTGTTCCTCATGAGAAGCATATTGTTGATTATAAGGATGATTTGCATGCCTCATTTGAGATGTCTGATTTGGGGCATTTGCACCATTATTTGGACATTCAATTTATGCACATTGATGGTGGAATGGCTTTGTGTCAGACAAAATATATTGACACATTATTGTAGCATTTGGGCCTTGAAGACTCTAAACCTATTGCTACTCCTATCGAGACAGGTTTACAATTGAGTCTTCATGATGTTGGAGATGCATTTGATGCTGTTCTCTATCAGCAAGTTGTTGGATGCTTGATTTACTTATGCATTACTTGGCCAAATATTCAGTTTGTTGTCTCATACATGAGCAGATTTATGCATTGCTGAGGTATCAAGCATTAGGAAGCGATTAAGCACATCTTTCGTGTTGGTGCAGACCAATCACCAATTGAAGTTTGGAGGACAAAAATATGGAGATAAGATCAAGTCTTGAAGCAAAGAAAGAGGTTATATTCAGAGGATGAAGGATATGTACACATATGTACATTAGTGAAGACATAGATCACTTAGACTGTTGAATAGTCATAAACTTGTACATATTTGCCTATAAATACTTTGGAAAAATGTCGGGGCAATAGAGGAGAAAAAAGGAGAGTATGTGAATAGTGCATTTGTAAGTTGTAAGAATCATTAGAGTTCATAGGAATGAGAAGAAGTCTCTCTCATCACTCAGTTGTAAATTTCTGAGAAATAGCAGAAAAGTTGCGCCCGATGTTTTTGTGTTTTCTCCTCGTGTAGTAGATCTTTTGTGATTTCCTTCTGGAGATGTCTCAGTCCATAGTTAATCAATCTATGGCTAGAGTTTGAGAATCTAATTGTAAACAGGTTAAGAGAATTGTGTGTAGGAACATTCATATGTAAAGAATGTTCACAGTCTCCTGAAACAGGCGCAGATTTCGAGTTCAATGAAATGAGTAGTGCTCAGTGCACAGTGTAAAGTTTTACACATATTATAGCTCAAAATCTAAGTTGAGAGATAAGCTATCTACAGCCAAAAGGATTTGATAAAACGGGTTAGACATTGTGAGAACTAAAGCTAAGAAGTTAGGGGTGTCCAAATCGACTTCTTAGAAATGCAGATTTAGACATAGGTAACTTGTGAAGTAGATTTCTCAAGATCTACTGAATCTTTTGGAGTGATTTGAATTGGAGGAGGTGCGCAATCTTTAGACGACACCTTGTGCAAAGTTTCATAAAAAACTTTACACATTTACTCAGACAATGAGAAAGATATATGCAGCAGACTTTCTGAGTAATTTCCTTCTTCACAGTTTGTTCAAGAATTTGCTATTTGGTCATTGATCTCTTAAATTGGTGAAGGTTTTGACTTACTCTTGATATAGAGGTGTTCTAAGTTCAAGAGTAGGTTCTTCCTTTGGAGATTAACACTCTCCATCAGTGGTATGAGAGCAGGAAGCATCAGAATCAAGGAAAGGGAGACTCCGATTACTGCAGAAATACAAACTTTACATCTTGAAGGACCAAAAGGACAAAGATTGAAGAAAGCTTGAAGGAAGACACATTGAAGTTGTCAAAAGGATTAGAAGAAGTAATATTCGAAGTCAAGGTACATTTATTCCTCATTAAGTTTAAAGATCTGTTAATACAGGTGAAGGAAGATGGGAGATTCTCTTCAGATAGAGAAATTGGATAGAGAGAACTATCCTGCATGGTCAATGAGGATGGAAGCTCATCTAATGAGCAAAGATTTGATAGCCTACATTACAGGAGAAGAAGAAAAGCCACAATTCAGAGATCCTAGTGTTCCAACTAGGGAAGAATTATCAGATTTGAAGAATTGGATGAAAAGAGATGCTCAAGCTAGGAGTATCATCTATATGGCAGTCAATGACTACTTGCTACCTCACATTAGAGGTCTTGAAAGTGCAAGTGAGATATGGAATGCTTTGGAGGAGCATTTCCAAAACACTACAAAGTCAAGGAAGGCATCCCTATGGGCAGAATTTACCACTTTCAAGAAGAAGGCTTCACAATCAATATCTGATTATGTGACAAAGATGAAGGACATTGCAGATGCATTAGGAGCAGTGGATGAAGACATTGAAGAAAATAAATTGGTAAGGCAAATTCTCACAGGACTAAGAGGTGATGAGAAGTGGAAACCTTTTATTTTGTCCACAGAACTTTCATTGGATCATTTCAATCCTGATTTGAATCAATTGTTAGGACATATGCTAACTTTTGAGAATGATATCAAAGGAGATGTTGACAAGAGTGCAGGTCATGCAATGTACTCTAAAGACAAGAAGAAAACTAATAAAGGAAAGCAACAAGCAAATGAAGAAGAAGGCACAACTAGTCAAGCCAACTTCCTAAGAGGAAGAGGAGGTGGCAAAGGTAGAGGAAGAGGCAGGAGTAACAAAGATGGATCCAAAGCTTGGTGGATTTGTGGTAAGACAAATCATTTAGCCAATGATTGTTGGCATAACACTCAGAGTAATGGTGGATACAATCAGAACTATAATTCAAGAGGAAGAGGAGGCAGAAATCAAAGAGGCAATTTCAGAGGTAGAGGTAGTAGGGGTTACTTTGGAAGAAATGCAGGTAGAGGTTTCCAAAGTCAACAATATAACAATACCTACTACAATTATGCTTCAGATCAGAAGGAAGATTCAACATTGATAATGAATGCAACTTGTGAAAGGCAGAATGAAGATCAAAGAGTCTTCTACATTGACTCAGGGTGTAGCAATCACCTGAGTGGTAATATAGCCTTGATGACTGATTTGGAGAATAAGGTATGTAATCATGTTGTTCAAACAGGTGACAACACAAAGCACAATGTGAAGTCAATTGGATCAGTGAGGGCCAAGGATGGTAGCACCTTATTGAGTAAGGTCTTGTATGTTCCTACAATTCCTAAGAATTAGATAAGTGTAGGACAAATTGTGGAAAAAGGTTATGAAGTGAGGTTCACTAATGAAGGAGTGTTTGTGGAAGACCCTAGCAATGGGTATAAACAAATTGTTTCAAGAAAGAAAGAAGGAAGATTGTTCACATTGAAGATTCAAGGTAATGTTGGTCATGCCTTGTTCACTTATGGAGGACATAAGATCTCTGAGTTAGATCTTTGGCACAAGAGACTTGGACATTTCAATGAAAGAGGTATTAAACACATGATTAATAATGGTTCAGTGCTTGGATTGCCTAATGTTGCAGGTCAACATATGACATATAGATGTGAGGCATGTCAATTAGGTAAGGCTCATAAGCAACCCTATTCTAAGCATGGGTTTATGTATTCAGAGAAACTTGAGTTGGTACACACAGATGTGTGGGGACCATCAAAGGACTTCAGTATCAATGGCTCAAGGTATTATGTGATTTATGTTGATGATGCTACCAGATGGATCACTATCTATGTGATCAAAGATAAGTCAGAAGTATTCAATACTTTCAAACATTATCATATGTATGCAGAGAGAATTACAGGACATAAATTGAAGAGACTAAGGTCAGATGGAGGGGGAGAGTATTTCTCTAATGAGTTCAGTGATTACTTGTGGAATGCAGGTATAAAAAGAGAGGTTACTTGCAGGTATTCTCCTCAACAAAATGGTGTAGCACAAAGGAGGAATAGGACTCTTGTTGAGTTTGCAAGGTCCAGAGAAAAATTGCCCAAATTATTTGTGGGCTGAGGCTGTAAATACAGCTACTTATTTGGTCAATAGGCTACCTTGTAAAGCCTTGGAGGGTATGACACCTTATGAGGCATGGTGGGGTAAGAGACCTACACTAGACCATTGCAAAGTATTTGGATGTTTGGCCTATGCATATGTGCCATCACAATTAAGGCACAAATTGGAACCTAAAGCTGAAAAATATGTGTTTATTGGTTATGATGATAAGCAGATGGGATACAGGTTGTGGAGTCCATCCACAAAACATTTTCTTGTATCAAAAGATGTTACATTTGATGAGCAAGGTACTTGGTATGCAGATACTATCAATATTAATACAGATGATGAAGAAATTGTGAGCCAAAGGAAAGGTAAATCAAAGGTTCAGATATTTGATGAGCAAGACAATAAGGAAGTGCAGGTTGAAGTGGAAGAAACACCAAGATTTGATCCTGAATGTGAAGAACCAGAAACCTCAAGAAGTGGAGAACTTAGGAGGTCTACAAGGAACAAATGGCAACCTACAAGGTATAGCTATGATACTTCATTCTTGACTACTAAGGATTATGCTTACATGATTAAAGCAGATGAAGACCCTTCTACATATGAAGAGGCAAAAGGTAAAGAGATTTGGGAAAAAGCTATGCAAGAAGAATATGATGCATTGATAGAGAATCAAACATGGGATTTGGTTCCAAAACCAAATAGTCAGAAGATCATTGGATGCAAGTGGGTCTATAAGACAAAGAGATTTGGAGATGGAAGTGTGTCTAGCTACAAAGCTAGACTTGTTGTAAAAGGGTTTGCTCAGACATATGGTATTGACTATGATGAGACTTATAGTCTAGTGGCAAAAATGACAACCATCAGAACACTCATAGCAATTGCTGCATGCAAAGGTTGGAAATTGTGTCAATTAGATGTGAAGAATGCTTTTTTGAATGGTTATATTTCAGATGATGTTTTCATGGAGCAACCTCAAGGATTTAGAGATGGAAGATATCCAGGTTATGTGTGTAAGCTCAAGAGAGCTTTATATGGCTTGAAGCAGGCCCCAAGGGCATGGAACTATAGGCTTGTAAAGTTCCTAAAGGAACTTGGATTTCAAGTATCAAAAGCAAATAGTAGCTTGCTTGTCAAAGCAAGTGATGATGCGTTCATTTACATATGTATATATGTTGATGATATAGTTCTTACAGGTACAAATGAGAAAGGCATACAAAGCCTAAAGAAGCAAATGGAGAAAGAGTTCAAAATCAGTGACTTGGGAGATTCGTCATACTTCTTGGGCATGGAAATTTCATACACTCAACATGGAGTGTATGTGACTCAAGAAAGGTATTTGAAGAATTTGTTAACCAAGTTTAAAATGAATGATTGCAGAGTAGCACCTACTCCAATGGAGGTGAATCACAAATTAAGTAGATTCGGAGGTGAAGAGTGCAAGGACATGAAGCAATACCAGAGTTTGATTGGTAGTCTTATCTATGCTACATTAACTAGGCCTGATTTATCATATGCAGTTGGGGTTTTGTCTCAATTCATGCATTGTCCTAGAAAAGAACATTGGATTGCAGGTCAAAGAGTGTTGAGGTACATTAAGGGTACACTCAAAGAAGGTTTGTATTATGGATTTACATCAGATACAAATATCAAAATATATAGTGATGCAGATTGGGCAGGTAATCCAGATGATAGAAGGTCAACCTATGGATACATGTGTTATGTGGGAGATAAGTTAATCCCTTGGTGCTCAAAGAAGCAACATACAGTTGCTTTGTCATCTACAGAAGCAGAGTACAAAGGCATGGTTGAAGCTGCAAAAGAAGTGATATGGCTTAAGACTCTCATGAAGAGTTTTGATACTATACAGAGCATACAGAGCATAAGGAGATTGAAGTTATACATACTTCAACAAAAGATCAGATAGCTGATATGCTTACAAAAAGTTTAGATGGACCAAAGTTACAGAAGTTCAAAGACATGGCACGCATAAAGAAGATAAGAGAAACCTCAATTGATGATTGAGGGGGAGCTGTTGGTGCAGACCAATCACCAATTGAAGTTTGGAGGACAAAAATATGGAGATAAGATCAAGTCTTGAAGCAAAGAAAGAGGTTATATTCACAGGATGAAGGATATGTACACATATGTACATTAGTGAAGACATAGATCACTTAGACTGTTGAATAGTCATAAACTTGTACATATTTTCCTATAAATACTTTGGAAAAATGTCGGGGAAATAGAGGAGAAAAAAGGAGAGTATGTGAATAGTGCATTTGTAAGTTGTAAGACTCATTAGAGTTCATAGGAATGAGAAGAAGTCTCTCTCATCACTCAGTTGTAAATTTCTGAGAAACAGCAGAAAAGTTACGCCCGATGTTTCTGTGTTTTCTCCTCGTGTAGTAGATCTTTTGTGATTTCCTTCTGGAGATGTCTAAGTCCATAGTTAATCAATCTATGGCTAGAGTTTGAGAATCTAATTGTAAACAGGTTAAGAGAATTGTGTGTAGGAACACTCATATGTAAAGAATGTTCACTGTCTCCTGAAACAGGCGCAGATTTCGAGTTCAATGAAATGAGTAGTGCTCAGTGCATAGTGTAAAGTTTTACACATATTATAGCTCAAAATCTAAGTTGAGAGATAAGCTATCTACAACCAAAAGGATTTGATAAAACGGGTTAGACATTGTGAGAACTAAAGCTAAGAAGTTAGGGGTGTCCAAATCGACTTCTCAGAAATGCAGATTTAGACATAGGTAACTTGTGAAGTAGATTTCTCAAGATCTACTGAATCTTTTGGAGTGATTTGACTTGGAGGAGGTGCGCAATCTTTAGGCGACACCTTGTGCAAAGTTTCATAAAAAACTTTACACATTTACTCAGTCAATGAGAAAGATATATGCAGCAGACTTTCTGAGTAATTTCCTTCTTCACAGTTTGTTCAAGAATTTGATATTTGGTCATTGATCTCTTAAATTGGTGAAGGTTTTGACTTACTCTTGATAAAGAGGTGTTCTAAGTTCAAGAGTAGGTTGTTCTTTTGGAGATTAACACTCTCCATCATTTCGCTAATTGAGTGGTACTCGGCTATATGGGTTGTTTTATCCCAAGGGGGATCCCTACCACCAGATTTACATGCTTTTTTTGACTCTGACTAGCAGGTTGCTATGACACTCGTGTGTCCACTAGTGGTTTTTGCTTCATGCTTGGTAGCTCATGCATATCTTGGCTGAGTAAGAAGTAGCCTACTGTGGCCACTTCTAGTTGTGAGGCTGAGTATGGGGCAGCTTTCATAGCAACTATTGAGTGTGTGTGGCTCAGATGCCTTATGGCTGATTTGGGTGTTGGTCAGTCTTCTGCCACCACCATCTTCACTGACAGTCAGAGCGCATTGGCTGTTGCATGAAATCCTCTATTCCATGCTCGCACTAAGCACATTGAGGTGCATTATCATTATGTCAGGGAGATTTTCTCTGCTAGAGAGATCAATTTGGCATATGTGCCCACGCAGGAGAACTTTGCATACCTTTTCACAAAGGCTCTGCCTAGGTAGAAGTTTGAAACTTTTGACAAAGCTTTGGGCTTACTTCCTTTTGTGGAGCGATTTCCATATAGCTTGGCACTTCCTTATACATGAGTGCTCCTTGTTCACCGCATCACTCCTAGGGGGGATTTGTTGATATATTTAGGTAGTGATGTGCATGAACACACAAGGACATCGGGGCACTTTTTTCCCTCTTTAGGAGGTTTTTCCCCCGACTTGTATATAGGTATACAGCCCTAATCCGTTACTTGTCTTTGTACATTCTAATGGTAATACATTCAGTAGTGTGTGTTGTGCTCCAAGCTTCTTCTTCTTCATTGTGTTGTTCATGTGGTTTTGGAGACATCTAACTCCAACATTATTCATGGAAGAGATGAGCAAATGAATTCATCAATATCTCTGTTAAAGAAAGGGGAAACTAGAGAGAGACCTCACGTTAGATAATCTCCATTGAAAGATATAAAAGAAGGGACAATATTATTTTTGGATGGTAGTTCATGAGAGAACTTGGACAAGCTTGTAGGAGGTAGAAAACTGAGTTGCAAAGTGATGAAGTTTGGTTCAACCAACCAGCACAGGACCAGCCCTTGAGCTTATGAAGACTCAAAAAGAGCTTATATGCATGTGATTAGTGCAATATAATCCATTATGTACTTTGGATCATGAAGGAGAAAGAGTCCATACAAAACAGATAGGTTTGTGCATTGACTAGCTAAAAAAACTTGCTATCTTTGGATGAAACAATCGACTTCAAATGCTCATAGCAGCCAACATGATTAAAATTGAAAAGTTTCCTTTTGGGGGAATGATACACATATTATTTATTGTCTAAAATTCACAATGTTACAAATAATAAGCAAGATATGCTTCTAGAGGACCTTGACACTCAATAGAGGTACCCCCTATTTTTCAAGGTTTCTCAAAGATAGACCCTGAGGCAATAAAATTGTGATTTCTCCAAATCTAATGAAACAAATGATTTGAAACTTCTTACACATTAAATAGAAAAAATACCGTTCCAAAAATGCTCATGCATTGAGTTTGAAGATCTCTAGACAGAACAGTAGTTCGTGCACATATTGTTGTTGAAGAAGATCGTGTAGAGAAACAGAGCAAGACAAAGATGGCCAAAAGTGTATGTATATTGCTTCCATGTAAAATAAAAGTGATGTGAAGTCTTTATATAGAATCTTAAATTAATTCATGGATTCTACAAGTGGATTTTGAGTTCAAATGAAGGCAAAATAAGTTGTTGAAGAGAATCAATTCACTTTCTTACAATCTAAGAAAAGTGAAGATCTAATTTGATCAATTTTTTTTTAAATATAAAGGAAGTTTGGCATTAGCCTACTCTCCCTGACTTGAATGAAATAAAGAAAAGTTCAAGAGAAGGGGACTAGTGCCCACGGGACCCCCCAAATCCCACAAAGAAAGGGAAGCTTTTACAGAGCTTAGATGGCATTATAAAGAAGGTTAATCACCCTCTCATCACCCTCATGAGTCGTCCACTTGGGTTTAAGCTTGTTGTTGATCAAAAGGAGTACTTGATGATGCCTGAAGGGGGGGATTTCTTACAGTTAACAATCCTTTTCCCAAGGAGGAACAACGATTTCTCAATTGACCACTCTTTGGGGGAGTCACTGAAGTTGAAAGCACATCTTTCCTGCTAGTTTTTCCATAGGACCTCCCCTCTGATGGCGTTTCAGAGAGTCGTGGAGTAGCCAATTGATTATCCCAGTAGGGCTTGCTGCCAAATGAGATGTTTCTGAAGTCTAATTTTCTTTCCAACTGTTTGCCAGAGTCTGTTGGAGTTGGAGCAGGTAAAGAAGATGTGTGAAACAGCTTCGATAGACCGGTAGCAGCGTTTGCACCAAGGAGGAATCCCACAAAATTTGTTAGCCTTAAGGTTGGTCCAGATTCCATGATGAAGAATTTGCCATAAGAGGACGAACTTTTTGATTTCTATGAGGGGGTGCCAGATAGCCATGAACTTCATGTCCCACCAAAGCCGCGTCCATGACAGGCACCACTTCTTGTTGAGGTTAACCTGATAGTCAATCGTTTTTTTGATGTTTGGGATTTTTTATAGGCTATTCCCATTGTCCCATTTGAGACCAAGAGAGCTCAATGTGTTGTGTCCCATGAGAAGGTGAACTTTGTGTCGGTCCCAGGCGAGACATCTGCTTTGCAAAGTGTTCCATTCTTTGTACGAAATGTTGACGCAAGGGTCAATATCCTCGAAGTTGATCTAGCGGTTGGTGTCTTGTTTCCATAGATGTTTCCATTTTTTGAAGCCTTTGTTCCATAACTTCTTGGCATTTTGAATGTTCCAAGATTCCACACTCTGGATGCCATGGATCGGAAACCAGATATAGTCGTTTTGTTTGATATCGGCTGCCCACTTCCAGTCTTCACTAATTCTTGTGTAGCTTTTGACTTTATTCCAACTCTTCCATAGGGAGCACACGAGATTAGAGCCTTTCGGGAAGACGGGAATCGGGGAAAATAGCAAGGTCAAGATGTCAAGATTCTTCCAATCTGGGAAGCCCATGAGAGCAAACTCGTTCTTGCTTCTGAAGATCAACTTGGCCCATGAGGCCTCCGAGTTGCACCAAGCCTTAATCATCCATTTGGCTGCCAGTTTGTTAGCCATGCACCCAATGTCCAGGATACCAAGTCCCCCACTATCTCTATGGCTAGTGGAGATGGACCATTTGATTTTAGGCACCCCCCTCCTATTGTGGTCACTCGTCCAAAGAAAGTTTCTACAAATACTATCCAGTTTGGACAGATCTTGCTCTTTTTGTCTCCAACAAGAAAGGAAATAAATGGTAGATGAAAGGAGGAACGTGTTGATAACCATAGCACGAACACCAAGATTGATTTGCATACCTCTCCAATAGTTAAGCTTGTTTTCGAGTTTGGCCAGCACCGAGTTCCACCGCTATTCCATAGAGACCCCAAACCCCAAGGGGATCCCAAGAAGCCAAAAAATTTGGCCCTGCGGAATGATTTGACAGCCATGATCAATGAGAAGGTTGGGTTGTGACCCAACAATAGCTCTAAAGACGGTTTTAGAGTGGTTGATTGTGGATCTAGAGGCTTCACAAAAAGTAGCCAAACACCTCCAGAATGTCTCCAGGCTGGTACTATCATTGTGAACAAACGCGTTCATATCATCGGCAAAAAGTCTCATGGTGATCTGACTGTGGTCATGAGGCAAACGGAGGCCTTTTATATTTCCAGCTTCCACCTGATGCTCCATGAGCCTACTAAGCCCTTCCGTGGCAATGGCAAAGAGAAGGGGAGCCAGTGGGCACCCTTTTGTGATAGATCTTCTAAGTTTGATCACCTTCGAAAGTTTTCCGTTAATGTTAATTTGGGTCGATGCGTTTCCGAGAAGGGTCGCGATCATCTTGGTGAATTTCTGACTACATCCAAGATCTTGGAGGGACTGCACAATATAGTCCCATTCCAGCCTGTCGTAGGTTTTATCAAAGTCGATCTTGAGGAAGATTAGACTTATTTGCAAATTCAAGACCTTCCTAGATATCTATAATGGTTTCCAAAATTGACCTGCCTTTGATGAAACATTTTTGGTCCTCGCTTAACCATGCTCTCAAGTGGCAAGAGATTCTATTGGCAATGACTTTGGTGATGATCTTGTATCCTGTTTGGAGCATCCTAATAGGACGCCAGTTCTCTATTCTGTTCTTTTCCCCTTTTTTGTGTATTAACTTGATAATGCCATTGCTGAGATAAGAAGGAAGCGTGCCAAACTTGAGCGCCTCTTGCCAAACCAGATGAAGAGGGGTGGCAACCACCAACTTGAAGGATTTAAAGAACTCATTAGTGAGCCTGTCGGGTCTCGGGCTTTTGCCAGAAGGGAGGGCATCAATGACCTCAATGATTTCTGTTTCAGAGATAGGGGCATGTAGCAGGGAGCGAAGGTTGAGTGGTATCTTGTGGTGGGAAACCCTAGATATGGCTACCATACAGTCCCTTCTATGGTGGGAGAGGGGGTTCGAGGTCCCCAGGAGTCTCGTGAAAGTGCCTTTCAATGATCCCAAAATTATCCTCTTTCGTATTGCATACATTGCCATTTAAGTATAGCAATAAGGGGATCGATTCTCTGTTATGTTTCCTTTTAAGGATACGACACATCTCTTTGGTGGGTTTGTCGGCTTTGCCAGCCCACCACTTCTTGAAGAAAATTTGCAAATTTTTCCTTTGTATTTCTTCCTCGTATCTCAAGAGCGCTCTGATTTTTCGAAGACCTTTCTGGGCTTGAGATTTTCCTTTGTTCACTTCCTCCTCGAGCCTCTAGAGTGTGTGATATAGAGCTTCTCTCCAAGCCCAACACACAGTCTCGAGCATCTTCCTGGATCTAATCATGATCTGTTGTGACTTATCGACCGCACTTCTCCAGCACTTGGCTGGGGACAAGCTGGAGGCGAACGCCTCCTTCCACACATCAGCAATTTCTTGATGGACGGAGGGGAGAGAGAAGGACGGCGCATTGGCGTGGAACTAAGGAGCCTTACGGATCTTGGTGGAAGGTTGGAAAGTGATAATGATCGGGTAGTGATCAGAGATGGTGAGGTCGATGCATTGCGAGAGGGAAGGGTGGCCCCATTGATGAGTAAAACTCTGAGAGATGTAGCATCTATCGAGTCTGGCTTTCCTCATGTGCTCGCCCGCTTGGAGATCTGACCAAGAAAAGCCATTCGAATCTTTGAATTTGACCAAATCCAAGTGAAGTTAGGTTTTGTCCCACGTTTCTTTCTCCCGACTATTGATGACCCTGCCCTTGCCCATCCATCTGTCCATAGGGTCCTCCACCATGTTGAAGTCACCACAAATAAACACGTTGTGGGGGAGCGAGTTCAAGGAGGCCCAAGTGTTCAGTTGCTCTAACTCCCCATTAGGGGCATACAAAGAAACTAAAGTAAAACAAAAAGGAGCACCAAAAGAAACAGCAATCCATCGATGGCATTCATCTTCAATGGAGTTTTCAAGCTTTTCATACCAAAATTGATTAATACCGATTACCGTTCCACTGGACCCCTGCTGGTGTGACGTTGAAATCCAAACATGGGTCAGGGAGAGATGTCTAAGCCGTTTCTGGAGGTCTCGAATTTTTAGGTGACTGATTGATTCATTGATTGATTGATTGAATTTCAAGTTCAAACATCTCAAATTCATGGAATTTGAGCTCCCTTTCTCTTTTTACATTTGTAAATCTCTAGGCTTTTACATTGGTAATTTAGCCATAAAAAACTTTAGAAAAGAATATAATAAATGAGCATAAATAAAAGAGCTCTTGAATGGATATTTTTTGACATAATCCAATAGATAGCTTTTTGGTGTAGATAAAATCCACCTGAAGCATAGTGTAAGCTTAATGTTCCAATAGCTCAATATGTTTTACTACTAGAGAGTAGTCAAGTAACTTCTCTTGTGAGAAGTATATCTAGTTTAATCCATGAGGATAAGAGAATATTAGGACTTATCTCTTGTGGAAGTAAATAAAACTCATCATCCATTGAGTAGGTTTTATGCTAGAGAGAGAATAGATGTCTATGAATTATACCTAAATATCTATGATATTGCTTACCAGTGTGTGTAGTAGTGACATCATAATCAAGTATTTTCTCTAGAACTAAAATTTCAACATCCTCTTCAAGTAAAGAGGATTATCTAAAATACGAATGAGTTGTAAAGTTCCTTTAAAGGATTTCAATAAACTAATAAAAAAAGAATTATGTATATTCTGTTGAGATATCAAGCTCAACATGTGATGATCTAGGATGACACATACCAGTTTTTCATTTCTCTGACATGTCTAGTGGTCACGTCGGTATATGTCAGGGATACTTCAATGAGCTTTTATTAGATTTATCTACCGAGAGTAATGGCACATTTGTTCCTTGGCAGCTCACTCATTTGCGGACATTAGGTTTTTCCTTATGTACTGATCTTTATATATTGCACTTGTTGTATTCTTGTTTTTAGATCATTCTTGTACATTCCTTTTTATGTAATAGAAGAAGAAGAAGAAGAAGAAGAAGATCATCCTTCCTTGCCTCAATCTATGTGTGTGTGCTTCTGCTTGAAAGTGAGAGTGTGTGTGTGTGAGCTCTCTTCCTTATCTCCTTCCTCATGACATGGTATCAGAGCCAGCGTGGCTATAGAGAGCTCATGGAGAAGGCAAGGGTGAAGAGTACGGAGCAAGGCATGGAGAAAACGTTATTCACAAACGACCTCCGTTTGCTACAAAAATCAGCGTGGTAGAAGACCTCAAAATATTTTTGTGAGTTATCCCTTTAGGGTCACTCGTACTTGTCAGATCGAAGTTTCGGAGGCATCTTGATCTCCGTTTGAGCCCGCAAGGTGGGGCCCACAAAAAAATAGGTCAGATTCAGAAACTATAACTTGCGTTGTGTTCGTCAACGCTCATATATTCCACATCCACAATTTCAAGTGATTCCATGTACTGTTGATACACGAAAACTGTGTTTTTCTGAGATCAAACTTTCACGTTAGTGCGACAGTGTTCAAGCAGAAGTGCTGCTTGTAGTTTTGTGAATTGCTGCAGAAATGGCAAACACAGATGGAATGAGTCAGCTTATGAGTGATAAGCTGGACAAGAACAACTTCCATGCTTGGAGATTCAGAATGACAAATTTCGTGATGGGAAAAGGCTACTGGAAGTACATCTAAGGAGAGAACAAAAATGCTCTGTAGTTACTAGAGAGGAATCAAACTGCAGAACAAATAAGAGCATATGAGGAATGGAATCAAGGAGCACGAAAGGTAATGTACTGGCTATCTGTTAGCATATAAGATAGCATGATTGGGCACATACAGGATGCCAAGACTCCGAAAGAAGCTTGGAACAGTTTGGTCACATTGTACAAGACTAATACAAAGGCACGGAAATTGCAATTCAAGAACGAGCTGCATACATTGGAGAAAAAGAGCATGTCGGTAAGTGACTACACTCTGAAAATCAAAAGCATATGTGAGTCACTTGCATCTATTGGCGTGAATGTAGATGATGATGATAAGGTGGAAGTGTGCCTTTGTGGTTTAGGAGCTGCATATAAGCAGTTCAGAACCTCTATACAGACGAGGGAAAATATTCCGAATTTTGGTATCCATGTTGATTATTGAAGAAAAGAATCTTGGTGAGGATTCAAACTCCCAAGGAAAGCCCAGTTCTGAGCAGGTATTCTACTCTGGCAAAGGAAGAGGCAGAGGTAGAGGTTTTGGAAATGGAAGAGGAAACAGTAACCAAGGCAAAGGTCAACAACAGAATCATGCAGGAGGAAGAGGATAGTTTCAAGGCAGGGGGAGCCAAAGAAGTTGCAGAAATTTCCAAAGAAATGATTTAGGTAATGATAGTAAAGGATGATGGAATTGTGGTAAACCTGGACACTTTGAACGTGAATGCAGGTTGAAGGATCAAAATAACAAAGGCAGCAAAACAACTATGCATCCACAAGTATAGATGATTCTGAGAAGTTGTTCATGGTTCAACATCACATGATGAATACGATGTCTGCTGGTCTTTCAAAATCGAATGATAATGTCTAGTATGTTGATTTAGGTGCTTCAAATCACATGACCAGTCATGCGGAATGGTTTAGTACTTGAGGACGGAAAGGTAAAACATCTTGTTGATGTGCTGCATGTTCCAAATATAACAAAGAATCTGGTTTTTGTTGGACAAATGGTTGACCAGGGATTACAAGTCAGGTTCAATGCTGATGGATTATATGTAGAAGAGTACAAGCAGGATGGACGATTGGTTGTGAAAGGAAACAAAGTGGGTAGGATGTTCACCTTAAATGTGAAGATTCCTGAAATGAATACAACCATGTTTGCAAAAGGTGTAGGAGTTATGGATGATATAGAGATGTGACACAAACGGATTGGACATGCAAACTTGCAAAGGCTGAAATTGATGCAATAAAAGGAGATTGTCCATGGACTACCAAATTTCAAAGTTGGAGAAATACAAAAGGTATGTGCAACATGTCAATTTGGTAAACAATCAAGAGCATCATTTCCACATGACAAGCATGTTAGTGAGAATGTACTAGAAGTAGTACATACAGATGTTTGGGGTCCAACAAAGACCACATCTATGGGTGGTTGCAGGTTTTATGTTACTTTCATTGATGACCATACACACAAAGTATGGGTGTATTTCATGAAAGAGAAGAGTGAGGTGTTCACTCACTTCCAGAATTTTAAAGTTATGGTGGAAAAGTAGACAGGGAAGTACATTCAAACATTAAGATCTGATGGAGGAGGTGAATACATGTCAAATGAGTTCAATAGTTTTCTAAAAAATCACAAAATTCGGCGTCAGTTTTCATGCAGGTACACACCACAGCAGAATGGCATTGCTAAATGCAAAAATAGACATATTGCAGAAATTGCAAGAGCCTTGATGGCTGAGAAGAATATGCCTCATTGTTATTGGGCAGAAGCTGTGCATACTACTGTATACATCATGAACAGAACTCCGACTGCTGATGTACATCAAGTTACACATGAAGAGAAGTTTACAGGTAAAAAGCCAAACTTATCACCTCTTAAAGTTTTTGGTTGTATTGCATATGTACATGTTCCAAATGAGTTGAGGACGACGCTTGATCTGAAAGTAGAAAAATGTGTCTTCATTGGATATTCCCTTGAGCAAAAGGGTACAAATGTTATAACTGACTCACACAATAGGTGAGGGTAAGCAGAGATGTGGTATTTGTTGGTGCAATTCAAGCCTTCACAATTTGGCTTGGATTACTTCATGAAGACACCACTTGAAGGAAGGAACATAGGAACTTATGCTTATAAGTTCTTACCATTATTACTCCTCGTAAAAGTCTAAAAGACTTGGCATCTCTTATGTATACACCTACTTGATTAGAGTCGTGAAAAAGTTGTTGGATGATTGAGAGAATATCTCATTACCTTTTAGGTGAAAGATTCTAGGAGTTTTGATTTTTTGAATTCAACTCAACTCTATAAAAGATGCAAATCAAGAGTCGTGGGTAGCTTAGCTCATTCTACCTCACTTCCCGAGGCAATTATCATTGTATCTGAGTGTGTATGAGTGCTACATCTTAGTACACACCTCATTATCTCATCTAGCTATGGTTATCATGCTAATGTGTACAATTATGTCAATTAATAGATAGATTCATATTTATCAACTTTGTGTTCTCTGAGTGTACCACTCTAAGTCTGTCAACTTCAAAGAGGCATATCTCAGTGTCTACTTCACCAAATCAAGTGATTCAAAGCTTGGGAGATCCAGCTCAAAGCATACTACAAGCATACATAGTTGGAAGCAACTTGGTTCAGCCAATTTGAAGAAATCGCCAACGAAGTGCTCACTGGTATTTGTGTGCATACTTCCTAAAAAGTTGGGGGTGTCCATAATTTTGCTAAAGTTATTTCTCCTAGTATAGTTTACCATTTTGAATGATTCCACTTGCAAATGGTAGCTTACTAAGCTAATAGAATACCTCTAGAAGGAATTTTGCCAATTGTAAGTATACTGGTCATACTGAGTGAAAGACTGAGCAGGTATCAACACCAAAATAGAAAGTTTTCTAGCTTTGTGATTCACAAACTCATCTGTTTTGATCAAGTCATTACTCAAACCTTTTCCAAAGTACATATAGTATTTCTTGGTATCATTTGGAAGCTAAGGGTGTCTACTAATCATATCTGGAGTCACTGAGGGCTGGTGCAAAGCAGGATTAGCAGCACCTACTTAATCTTCTGGAGAATCCATCCATCTTTCCCAATAGTGGTATCAGAGCAAACAAGGTAACATGGGAGATGGTTTTCCTTCGTTCATTGATAAATTGGACAGGAACAATTATCAAGCTTGGTCTCTGAGGATGAAGACCTATCGACAAGGTAGAAGTCTGTTTGGATTCATCTTAGGAGATGAGGAATTGCCCTCCTTCAAAGCAAGGGGTCTACCCACCAAGGAAGAACAAGAAAGGCTTAATACATGGTGTGCAAAAGATGCATTGGCAAGGTCTTATCTTCTTAACTCTATATCTGATTTCCTTTTACCACACATCAGGAATTGTAAGACTTCCCAAGAAACTTGGGAAACCTTGTCATCATATTTTTCATCTAATACAAGGGCCAGGAAGAATCAATTGTGGATTGAATTCACAACCCTTAGGAAGCAACCAAAGCAATCAGTCTCAGAATTTGTGACCAAGATCAAGGATGTGGCAGATCAATTGGCAAGCATAGGAGAGGAGATTGAAGAGGAACAAATAGTAAGGCAAGTAACCAATGGACTAAAGGCAGATGATAAGTGGGAAAGCTTCACCACTGCATTGGATCTCTACATGGACATACATACCCCAGATCTCACAACTTTGATGGGCCAACTATTCACACATGAAGCAAAGTTCACAAAGGTTGGAGATACATCTAAAGGTAACACTCCTTCTGCCCTATATACTGATAAAAAGATTAAAGAGAAAGGTAAAGGTAAAAAGCAAGAAGATGAAGGTTCTACCTCCCAAGCCAACTATGCAGGGAGAGGTAGATCTTCAAGAGGCAGGGGCAGAGGAGGTAAGCAAGGTAGGGGGAGAATCTACAATTCATCACCATGCAACATTTGTGGACTGTCTTATCTCTGTGTTTATGTTGATGACATCATCATTACAGGTAATGATGTCCAAGGAATCAGAAGCATCAAAAACTAGATGATGAAGGAGTTCAAGATCAATGATCTTGAATTACTGAAATATTTTCTAGGTCTTGAATTGGTTTGTACTAGGTCAGGTATATATATCACTCAGAAGAAGTATGTACAAGACATGTTGAAGAAGTTGAACCTGTAGGATGCTAAAGTCTCAAGTACTCCAATGGAGGTCAACCTAAAGCTAAGTGCCCATGAAGGGGATGAAGTCCAAGACATTACAGGATATCAAAGTATGGTAGGTAGTTTGAATTATGCTACCTTGACCAGGATTGACATAGCATATGGAGTTAGTGTGCTAAGTCAATTCATGCACAAACCAAGAGTACCTCACCTTGAGGCTACAAAGAAGATCTTGAAGTATCTAAAGGGAACTCAGAACCATGGTTTGTACTTTCCTTATACATCAGATATTGACATTAAAGTATATTCAGATGTAGATTGGGCAGGGTGCAAGGATGATAGGAGGAGCACATCAGGATACTTATCTTTTGCAGGAGATAAACCTATTTCTTGGTCAGCCAAGAAACAACCAACAGTGGCATTATCATCCACTGAAGCAGAGTATAGAGGGCTAGCTAATGCGACTCAAGAAGCTATTTGGTTAAAGCTTTTGTATATAGAGCTAGGTCTATACACTAGGCCCCCAATTATCTTTGGAGACAACACAAGCTCTCTTCACCTTGCAGCTAATCCAATATATCATGCTAGAACAAAACACATAGAGGCTCATTACCACTATGTGAGAGAGAAGTTGCTAAGCAAGGACATTCAGTTGACCTATGTGTCTACTAATATGCAATGTGCAGATTTACTCACTAAAGCTTTGGATGGAAACAAATTATGCAGATTCAAATCCATGATTGGATTGCAGGATGTGATTGAAGAATGAAGATGAAGACTCAAGCCAAAGTGTTTGGCTTGAGGGGGAGTTGTTGGTGCAATTCAAGCCTTCACAATTTGGCTTGGATTACTTCATGAAGACACCACTTGAAGGAAGGAACATAGGAACTTATGCTTATAAGTTCTTACCATTATTACTCTTTGTAAAAGTCTAAAAGACTTGGCATCTCTTATGTATACACCTACTTGATTAGAGTCGTGAAAAAGTTGTTGGATGATTGAGAGAATATCTCATTACCTTTTAGGTGAAAGATTCTAGGAGTTTTGAATTTTTGAATTCAAACAACTCTATAAAAGATGCAAATCAAAAGTCGCGGGTAGCTTAGCTCATTCTAGCTCACTTCCCGAGGCAATTATCATTGTATCTGAGTGTGTATGAGTGCTACATCTTAGTACACACCTCATTATCTCATCTAGCTATGGTTATCATGCTAATGAGATTGTACAATTATGTCAATTAATAGATAGATTCATATTTATCAACTCTATGTTCTCTGAGTGTACCACTCCAAGTCTGTCAACTTCAAAGAGGCATATCTCAGTGCCTACTTCACCAAATTAAGTGATTCAAAGCTTGGGAGATCCAGCTCAAAGCATACTACAAGCATACAAAGTTTGAAGCAACTTGGTTCAGCCAATTTCAAGAAATCGCCAACGAAGTGCTCATTGGTATTTGTGTGCATACTTCCTAAAAAGTCGGGGGTGTCCATAATTTTGCTAAAGTTATTTCTCCTAGTATAGTTTACCATTTTGAATGATTCAACTTGAAAATGGTAGCTTACTAAGCTAATAGAATACCTCTAGAAGGAATTTTGCCAATTGTAAGTATACTGGTCATACTGAGTGAAAGACTGAGCAGGTATCAACACCAAAATAGAAAGTCTTCTAGCTTTGTGATTCACAAACTCATCTGTTTTGATCAAGTCATTAGTCAAACCTTTTCCAAAGTACATATAGTATTTCTTGGTATCATTTGGAAGCTAAGGGTGTCTACTAATCATATCTGGAGTCACTGAGGGCTGTTGCAAAGCAGGATTAGCAGCACCTACTTAATCTTCTGGAGAATCCATCCATGTTTCCCAATACTATTTGATGAAATGTCAAGATTCTATGCAGATGCCAAAGAAGGACTGAATCTTGAACCAAATGACAAAGAAAATGCTGAAAAATCAAGTGCAGAATCTCAAGTTTTGAGCGGACCGGATGCATCACCAAGCAATAGTTCCAACTCAAATCCATGGAGTGGAAGAATGCGTGGAAATTTCAGTCCAACAAATTCATCAAATACATCCAAGAAAGGTAAAGAAAACCTTTTTGCTGGTAGTAAAACATGTGCAAGTTTTGAAGATGTTGATGGAGATTCAAGTGGTTTAGAAAAGAGTCTTGATGAGGAACTTGAATTGCCCTCTGTGAAGACTCTAGGAGTAAGAAGGGCACATGCAGATGATACAAGGAGAAGTGACCCAGGACCAAGAAGATCTGGGAGGATGCATAATTCAAGGCAACGATTGACATATGATAGTTATATGGCTTGCCATTGTGCCTACATGACAAAGGTAATACAAGATGTTGAACCTTCTTATTTTGAAGATGCAATTGGTAATGCAGATTGGGAAAAAGCTATGGATGAGGAGATGGCTGCACTTTATGGAAATGATACATGGAAGTTGGTTCCATTGCCACAAAGAAAGAAACCCATAGGTTGCAAATGGGTTTACAAGGTAAAGCATAATGCTGATGGTAGCATAAGCAGGTATAAAGCACGATTGGTAGCTAAAGGATATGCACAAACATATGGCATTGATTATGAGGAAACATTCAGCCTTGTAGCTAAATATCTACTAGGATGGACTTTGCATCAGATGGATGTGAGGAATGATTTCCTACATGGTGAGTTACAGGAAGAAGTATATATGGACCAACCATAAGGATATGAAGATTCAAAGCATTCAGAATATGTTTGCAGGTTGCAAAAGGCTTTGTATGGGCTGAAGCAAGATTCTCGTGCATGGCATGAAATGATTGCTAATTATTTAACCAGCATTGGGTTTTCTATGTGTGATGCAGATCACTCACTATATGCAAGGAAGGCTGATGATGGCATCGCCATTGTGGCTATTTATGTTGATGACCTGATTGTAGGTGGTGATAATGAAGGAAGCATCAAAGTGGTAAAGCAACTTCTTATGCTGGAATTTGACATGAAAGACCTTGGTGTGCTGCACTATTTCTTGGGCATTGAGTTCATACATACAGAAATAGGTATATGGATGTCGCAAAGGCAATATGTCTTGAATATGCTGCAAAAGTATGGTATGGCTGATTGTAAGCCAATTTCTATGCCATTAGATCATAATTTAAAATTGGATACTACATGAGGTGAAGCATTGGAAAATGGTACTATGTACAAGAAAATTGTGGGAAGTCTTATATATCTCACAATTACAAGGCCTGATCTAAGTTATATTGTTGGACTTGAAATTCAGTTTATGCAGGTTCCCAAGAAGCCACATTTGGATGCTCTGAGGCGCACTCTACGTTATGTGAGTGCTACTTTGGATTATGCATTGTTTTATGAGGCTGGTGTAGATTTGCAGGTTTATGGATACACCGGTGTAGATTCGGCTAGTAGCATTACAGATAGAAGATCTACTAGTGGTTTCCTATTCTCACTTGGGAGTGCAGCTATTATATGGAGCAGAAGAAGCAACCCACTGTTGCTTTGTTGAGTACAGACGCTGAGTATAGAGGTGCTACAATGGTAGCATGTGAGGCATCATGGCTAGAAATGCTACTTGCAGATTTAGGTGTGGAAGTGGGAAAGCCTATCACTATTTATTGTGATAATCTTAGTAGCATACAGTTAGCATGGAATCCTGTTTTCCATGCTAGAACAAAGCATATCGAGGTACATTATCACTCCATTAGAGGGAAGGTATTAGCAGGTGATATTGATCTTGTGTACGTGAGAACAGATGAGCAGGTTGCTGATATTTTCACCAAAGCACTTGGAGCTGAGAAGTTGAAGAATTTTCGAGAGATTCTTGGATTACAGGTTATGGCATTGAGCTTGAGGGGGAGTGTTGAGATAGCAAGCTCAACATGTGATGATCCAGGATGACACGTACCAGTTTTTCGTTTCTCTGAAATGTATAGTGGTCACACCGGTATATGTCAAGGATACTTCATTGAGCTTTATTAGATTTATCTACTGAGAGTAATGGCAAAGAGGTGTTGCAAAATCCTTGATCTGCACCAGCCAAATGAACTCCACGAGTATATGGTGGGCCCTTTTAGCTTTGCAATGGATGTATTAGACACCCTATGTACCTTGGAAGATCATTCTCAAAAAGATAGATCAAAACAGATAAGTTGGAGTTAGCTCAGAGGTGAAGAACTTGTTATTTTGGTTCATACACCTGTCCAGTGTTTTGCATATTTCTCTGAGCACAGAAGCAATTAGTTTAATTCCTCTTAGATAAGTCAAGTTAACATAAAGAGCTAACTTTTAAGAGTAATTGCATCAAAAATAATGAACCACACACTGAGAATGATGTTAAACAACTGATGACATCGTCCCGATTTTCACAGGCTGCTATAGTAATGAGACGAGTGAGCACAAAAATGCACATAAATCCAGATTTAAGAATCCAATGATTATGAAAACTTGTATGCTTGTACTAGACTGTATGCTGAATCCATCAAGATTTCAATCATTAAATTTGGATGAGTAACCATTGAGAAATGGCTCTTACAAGATGAGTAAAAAAGTCGGGTACCTGACAGAGAAGTGAAAATGAACAAATACTGTTGACTTCAACTAAACATAACTGACGATTCCAACATCCAAATGAAATGAAAATTGGTGACCATATAGTAGACTTATAGAGCTAACTTTACCAAGTTAAATCACTGAAAATGTTGCACCAAGATCAGAGAAACTATCTCTGCAATCTGACTGAGAAAATTGAGAGATATGGCAATGAGTAGTACACTTCACAAGAACATGGAAATATGAACTCAAATGATCATGAAAATGAAAGTATATTGCTTGTACAATACAATGGACTTACTGATACATATGTGTGCCTTGGAATCACACCTTGATATGGCATAATGCTCAACTCTTGGAGGTCTTCACATAGGTCATTCTAACCACGACTAAAACTGCCATCTATTTATAGTTGAGTTTGGGAGGCTAACTTCCCTCAATCACTCTCCAATAAATTTGTGATTGATTTGATTCTCTATCTACCACAAATCACGAATTCGTGGCTCCTCTTTCCCTTTTTGATCAAGTGGACTCAACCACTTAAGATTCTTTCACTTTTACATTAAGTAAACTCTTCAAAAGTTACAAGAGGTAGTTCACAAGTGAACTTTACATTGACTTCATTTTAAGGCTTCTTCTATGACTTTGTGGGACTCAAGCCAATACTTAGGCTTGTCATAGACTTGCTCCAACAGCTCCCCCTCAAGCCAAGTATGCTTGAGGTCTTCAATCTTCCAAGATTACCTGCAAACCTATCATAGCCTTGAATTTGCAAAGCTTTACCATCCAATGCTTTGGTTAGAATATCTGCACATTGTTGATGAGTGGACACATATGATATTTGAATCTCTTTGCTTAGAACCTTGTCTCGTACATAGTGATAATGAACTTCAATATGTTTAGTCCTTGCATGAAACACTACAAGGAATACGAGCGTATAGTGACGGTTAAGGCGACACAAATTTGTCGCTATAAAATTGCAACATGCGTCGTAATGAGCGTCGCGCACGGACCGTCGATTAAACGACGAAGTGAACGACGCGTTTTGCGACTTGTACTGCGATGGGACCTGCGATGCTCGCCTGTAGTGTCGCTTATACGTGGGTTCGAAAAGCGTCTCTTAAGCGACACTTTGTACGTCGCATAAGCGACGCTGTCTGGACGTCGTTTATGCGACGCATCTAGCATCGCTTACACGACGGTCTCTTGACAGGAAAAAATTAAAACGTTGGAGGCTCTTCGATCGGCATTTTCACGCATCTGATCGAAGAGCTCTCCAACGTTCGCAGTTGTGCTGCGCTTACGAGTTAAAGCAAGTATATGGAGGTCTCTGTTTCTCTCTTTCTACATCTTTTTCGCTTTGAATTCTCCCTCTCTCTCTCTGTCTCTCTCTCGCTTTGTTGACTCTCTCTCTTGTTCTCCTAATTGTTGACTCTTGTTCTTGAAATGTTATAGAAGTTCAAGTTTGCCAACATCTATATATCTACATCTTAAGAATACAACATGAACAAAAGCAAGGAGAAAATAACACTACATACATGCAACTTTGCATCGGTATATTTATTGCGATATTATTGGTTAAGATTTCAATCATCCACAATTTACTAGAGTGGTTCATAATTCATGAGTAGTTGCTTACATGGATATAGGTGACATGATATTTGGAGAACTCCAAAGAGAATTTTTAAAAATATTGAAATAAAAAAAAAACAACATATTGGGTGTCATTAGCTAGTATGAATATGATGTTTGATATTCAAGAACTGTGGTGATAGGGTTCTTCCATGTGCAAATATCAGAAAACCACCTCCCAACGACGATCATACCTGACCAGAACACCCAAGATCCTGAACCACTTAGCCTTGCTCTTGTGCATGCTCCACAGATTGCTATCCACATCATTGTCAACTAGATCCTTGACAGTGAACTCATGAATGCTGGTGTCAATATCTTTCATATCTTCACCCATTGGTGTCAATATTCTATCCACAGAATGCCTTCATTCATAAAAAATATTATTATGAAAGTATTATTGTAATTAATACACACGTAGCATATGATCTCATTACATAAATTTGTAATTAATGTTTTCCAACAAACTCTAAAATTACTCTTACAAGTCTCATCGCCAAGAAAGTGCTTCTGTCATGGGAGCTAGACGTAAGACCGAAACATACAAAGGCCTTCATTCTCCTTCCTCTTGGGCTAGCCATTCTCCTCCATTACCGCTCCCGTTCTTGAACCTTCCGCCGAAGGAGCTTGCTGCTGTGATTTTTGGTTGTGACCATGCGACTTACAATGAATCACACAGCTTCTGTTTGGTATACTTTATACCACCTCTTACTTTCTATCACAGATATACGTCTCTCTCTTTAAACCATATGCATGAACAATAGGTTGATCATTAGCTTTTCTGCAGGGAGCACTAGCACCGAATTATGTGAATTATTCACAAGAGAAAATCCTATTTGAGTTAATTCATGTGCGACAGATAAGCTTATATCTCTTTTCATGTAGGCTCGTTGAGTGTCAGTAGACAGGTTGTGGGTTTACAACATGGGTCCATCAACAAAGGAGAAGAATATACAAGGGAGCATTAGCAGCGAATTATGTCAATTATTCACAGGAGAAAAACCTATTTGAGTTAAATCATGTGCAGACAGATAAGCTTATATCTCTTTCCATGAGAAACTCGTTGAGTGTCAGTAGACAGGTTGTGGGTTTACAACGTGGGTCCATCAACAAAGGAGAAGAATATACAAGGGAGCATTAGCAGCGAATTATGTGAATTATTCACAGAAGAAAAACCTATTTGAGTTAA
>CM035423.1:182355603-182360603 GCA_020310875.1 Ceratopteris richardii | reverse complement strand
TGCATTATGTATGCATATGCATTATGTATGTGTATGTATGCATGTGCATTGTGTATGCATATGTGTGTGTATGCATGTAAGTATGTATGTATGTATGCATATGCATATGCATATGTATGCATGTATGTGTATGTGTGTACATGTCTCTCTATGTGTGTGTGTATGCATATATGTGTGTGTATGTGTGTATGTGTGTGTATGTTTGTATGTGTGTGTGTATGTGTGTGTGTACGTGTGTGTATGCATATGTATGCGTGTGTATGTGTGTGTATGTGTATGTGTATGTGTATATGCGTGTGCATGTGTATGCATTATGTATGTGCATGTTTTCATGTGCATTATGTATGTGTATGTATATATGTGTGTGTGCATGTATATGTATGAAGTGTATGTATGTATATGTGTGTGTATGCAACATTATGTGTGTGTGTGTATATGTGTGTGTATTTGTGTGTGTATTTGTGTGTGTATGTGTGTGTGTATATGTGTGTGTGTGTGTGTGTGTGTCTATGTGTGTATATGTGTGTGTGTATGCATATGTATGTGTGTGTAAGTGTGTGTGCGCATACCTGGTCTCTCTCTCTCGTGCTCTCTCTCTCTCTCTCTCTCTCTCTCCTCTCTCTCTCTCTCTTGTTCTCTTGGTTTCGTCCAGATCTCGACACATGTGCCGGGAGAAATCGAAATGTGTGTGTGTGTCTATGTGTGTGTATGCATATGTATGTGTGTGTGTGTATGTGTCTATGTGTGTATGTGTATGCATGTATGTATGCATATGTGTGTGTATGTGTGTGTATGCTTTATGTATGCATATGTGTGTGTATGCATTATGTATGTGTATGTATGCATGTGCATTATGTATGCATATGCATTATGTATGTGTATGTATGCATGTGCATTATATATGCATATGCATTATGTATGTGTATGCATGTGTATGCATGTAAGTATGTATGTATGTATGCATATGCATATCATGTGTATGCATGTATGTGTATGTGTGTGCATGTCTCTCTATGTGTGTGTGTATGCATATATGTGTGTGTATGTGTGTATGTGTGTGTATGTGTGTGTGTATGTGTGTGTATGCATGTGTATATGTGTGTATGTGTGTGTATGTGTATGTGTATGTGTATATGCGTGTGCATGTGTATGCATTATGTATGTGTATGTTTTCATGTGCATTATGTATGCATATGTGTGTGTATGTATATATGTGTGTGTGCATGTATATGTGTGTGTATGCAACATTATGTGTGTGTATTTGTGTGTGTATGTGTGTGTGTGTATGTGTATGTGTGTGTGTGTGTGTCTATGTGTGTATATGTGTGTGTGTATGCATATGTATGTGTGTGTAAGTGTGTGTGCGCATACCTGGTCTATCTCTCTCTCGTGCGCTCTCTCTCTCTCTCTCTCTCTCTCTCTCTCTCTCTCTCTCTCTCTCTCTCTCTCTCTCTCTCTCTCTCTCTCTCTCGTTCTCTTGCTTTCATCCAGATCTCGGCACAAATGTGCCGGGAGAAATCGAATTTTTTTTTGAACATTCTAGAGTGTCGCTTACGCGACGCTCTCGAAAGGTCGACGCATATGCGATGCTCTCCAGTTTGCCCACGTCGCCCATACCGTCGCTAGCAAGCGACTCTATTTGCGATGCAAAGATTAGCGTCGCATAAGCGACACAAGCTTTAGTCTGCGACGTACCCCAACTAAAAATCAAAATTTCAAAAACAGGACCCTCGCTTACGCGACGTTAGCATCGCATAAGAGACGGTCCCCGTTTTTTTTCCGGTTTCGCGGTGTCGCTTTGCACCCCTATTTCTTGTAGTGAAAAATAGGACTAGCAGCTAAGTGAATAGAACTCATATTGTCACCAAAAATAGTTGGAGTTCCAAACTCCAATCCAAGATCTTTGAATAATGTCTTCATCCACATAGCTTCCTGAGTAGCTATGGCAAGACCTCTGTATTTAGCTTCAGTAGAAGAGAGAGCAACTGTGGGTTGCTTCTTGGATGACCATGAAATAAGCTTTGAACTTGCAAAGGTAAGATAACCTGAAGTGCTCCTTCTATCTTCTTTGGAGCCAGCCCAATCTGCATCAGAAAATAGCTTCAAACCTAAATCAGATACATAAGGATAATAAAGTCCTTCATTTATGGTTCCTTTGAGATACTTGAGAATCCTTTTGGCAGCATCCATATGTGGTTTCCTTGGTGTGTGCATAAATTGGCTTAGCACACTCACACTTTAACATATATCTACTCTTGTCAATGTGGCATAGTTGAGACTACCCACTAGACTTTGATATGATGTGATGTCCTCTATGAGTTCACCTTCATGTGAGCTCAATTTTTGATTGACCTCCATTGGAGTACCTGCAATCTTACAATCTTGCATCTTGCATTTTGCCAACATGTCCTGAATGTACTTTCTTTGAGTGAGAAACAAACCATGATCTTTGTAGACAACTTCCAAACCTAGGAATTAGGTAAGTGAACCCAAATCACTTATCTTGAACTCTTCTCTCATCTGATCTTTGATCTTCTTCATACCATCTGCATCATTTCCTATCAATATAATAATATCATCTACATATACACATAAGTAGATGACCTCAAAATTACTCTTTTTAATAAAGAGTGAAGGATCTGCCTTGCTTGGTTGAAAGCCTTTGTCCTGCAAGAATGACACAAGCCTTAAATTCCAAGCTCTTGGAGCTTGCTTGAGACCATACAATGCTTTGTTAAGTTTACACACATAATCAGGATAAACTTGATTCTCAAAACCAGGTGGTTGTGCCATATATACCTCTTCTGTTATCCAACCATTCAAGTATGCATTCTTTACATCTAGTTGAAGTATCTTCCAATTCTTGGAAGAGGCAATACTAAGCAAAACCCTAATAGTAGGCATCTTTGCCACCGGAGAGAAGGTCTCCTCATAATCAATTCCCTGAGTTTTTGCAAAGCCTTTTGCTACAAGCCTTGCCTTATACCTGTTAATGGAACCATCAAAATTATTTTTGAGTTTATAGACCCATCTTGAGCCTATTACCTTCATGGATGAAGTCTTGGGCACCAAATCCCAAGTGTTGTTTTCCTCAAGTGCTTCAATCTCTTCCTTCATTGCATGCTTCCATTCTGATTTTGCTTTGGCCTCTTCAAAGGATGATGGCTCCTCTTGGTTTATATCTTGTGCTATGTAGATAGAATGTTTAGTTACTAATGAGGTGTCAAACCCATTCCTTTTTGGTTTTTTCTTTTCCCTCATAGATCTTCTTAGGCCATGATGTGATGATTCTACCTCATGTCCAAGTTCCTGCAATTTTGCTTTACCTTTAGACTTCCATGCTTTGATCTTTTCCATCTGAGATTCTTCATCATCCTTTGAGGTGTCTTGGTCTTTAATCTTTGGTTGTTCTCTACCAAGCTTTGGAAAATCTTCTTCGAGATCATATGGTAAATTGACCTTCTTGCATGAATCTTCATACCATGAATTGTTCTCATCAAAAACTACATCTCTGCTTACCAAGAATCCTTTGTTGGTAGGGTTGTATAACCTGTAGCCCTTTTGATTGTTGTCATATTCAATAAATACACACCTTTCTGCCTTTGGATCCATCTTGCCTCTAACCTGTGAAGGAACATGAGCAAAAGCAATACATCCAAAAATTTTACAATGATATAAGCTTGGTCTTCTTCCATTCCAAGCCTTATATGGAGTCATCCCATCAAGGGATTTTGAAGGCAACCTGTTAATCAAGTTAAGTGGCTGCAGATACAACCTCAGCCCATAAGTAATTAGGTAAATGCTTTTCATTTAACATAGACCTTGCACCTTCAACAATTGTCCTATTCCTCCTTTCTGCCACTCCATTTTGCTCAGGAGTTACCTTGTAGTTACCTCTCTTTTGATTCCTCTTTCATGAAGAAAAGAATCAAACTCATGGGAGAAGTATTCTCCCCCTCCATCTGACCTTAGACTTTTTAGAAATTTACCTGTTTGATTCTCGTCAAGAGCCAAATATCTTTTGAAACATGAAAAAAATTCATCTTTGTGTTTCATAAAGAATAGGATAGTCCATCTGTTGCAATCATCAATAAAGGAGACATAATACCTTGATCCAGATATTGAAGCTTCCTTGCTAGGTCCCCATACATCTGTATGAACCAACTCCAAGAGATCTCCATGCATATAACCTTTCTTCATGAATGGTAACCTCTGAGACTTTCCAAATTGACATGCACTACACTTATAAATCATATGTTGTTTTGACAAATTAGGGAGTCCAAGTACACTTTGGTCCCTGCAAATTTGCTTTAATGAACTTTCACCAATATGTGCTAACCTTTTGTGCCATACTTCCAATTCTGTGAGTGTCTGACTAGCATAATTAAAGAGAGCAATGTTTCTAGTGTCTTGTAATTCAAATGTGAACAATCTACCTGCCTTTTCACCTTTTGCAATTCTTCTGAATCCTTGACTTGGATCTTCAACAAATGCTCGTGCTTTTGTGAACCTGACTTGCAACCCTTTCTCTACTATCTGCCCAACACTTATCAAATTCTTTGTAATGGAAGGGACATAGAGTACCTTACTGAGTAGGTTGATGTTTCCATCAAGTGCTTTGACATTGCCTATTTTCTCCACAGGATGTCTTGTGTCATCTCCTGTTTGTACCTCATGCTTATTCCTTGGATCTTCTAAATCTGATAGGAGTGCCACATTTCCTAACACATGCTTTGAACAACCTGAATCTATGTAGAAAACATGCTCATCAGATTTACCTTGTGGCATAGCCATGTTCATGATCAATAATGAATCCTCTTTGTTTGAGTCTTCTGTGTAGTTATTGTAGTCTCTCCTTCCTTTGTAGCCTCCTTGATAGTTTGAATGATTGTACTTGTTGTAGCTGCCATGATAATTGTTGAACCTTCCTCTTGAGTAGCCATAACTTCCTCTATTGTATCCTCTTCCTCTTTGATTCCTGGAATTCCTAAAGCAATTTT
>CM035423.1:182338103-182348103 GCA_020310875.1 Ceratopteris richardii | reverse complement strand
GATAAGTGAAGGAGGAATTTTACTTCCTCAAAGACCCCCTTCCCGCACTTTTTGAAAAATTTCAGAAATTAATCTTTTGCCAAACTCCACTTCTTGGAGTAAGAAAAAGATCATTTAGAGGCTTCCCATGGATTATTGTGCATAATCCAAGAGAAATCCACATTTAGAGTGGATTAGAAGCTTGCTAAAAGCTCCCATATAAGTTTTACATGAAAGTAAAAATCTTGATTTAGGCCTCTTTTGGGGAGCGATTTAGTAGGCACGAAGGGAGGATTTGGAAAAGTGAAAATAGGCCTAAGCATCTTCATATATTTCTCTCTGAGATTATGGAGAAAATTTAGTATTTTCTTGATGGAAGAATGCTTTTGGGCATCCCAAAAATCACATTTTTACACTTTTTCCAGCCCCTCCATCAGTCCACTAGTTTGACATGTCCCACTTGGAATGGCCATATCTTGGGCTAGAAAATTCCAAATAGGACGTGCTATGGCTCGTTTCGAAGAGCACAAGGTCTACTTTTAGTTTATGAAAAGAAATTTTGGAAAATAAGTATTTTTGTAGGTCTGAACATCTCTGCAAAATCTGAATAGTTTTTGGCGACTACCTTCCGGGAGCCATATTTTTCAAACCGGGAAGGCGATTTGAGTAATTTCACTTAGAACTATTTGCACATGCTTTATATTTTAGTTTATGAAAATTTACAGGTCCTAAAGTGGTTTTTGCAGGTCTAAAGAAGGATTACTAATGCATTTTTGAGCTAAATTTGCATTATTTTTGTAATCACCTGACCATACTTTATGTTTTGAGGAGTGTTCCGATATTTTCGGACACTTCAAAGTGTATTTTAAGACCTGAGGAGGAAGGTGCAGAGGTCTCGAAGCTTGTCGAGAGCAATTGGATGCATGCAATTCCAAAATCAGACTACTCAGGGACGTATATTTTATGCTTTCTGGCATTTTATCTATGTTATGGCATGTTCTGTATCTACATGCATGAATGGGATTGCATACATCAAGTGTTGATCATTGTTTAAGCTCTTAAAAGTATGGATCAACATACAGGAAGTATACTTTTTGATTGTTTGCAGGAAAGAAGATTACAGAAACCATATGGCTATGCAACACCGGGAATGGTTGCTAGCAAATACTTTTGTGTTTTTGCAGGTCATGGAATCCATATATAAGTTTATGGCGTGCATGCCATGGGCCTGTCAAGCCCTATATTTCTGGGTGGCCTGAGTGCCACTGAGCTATGGTTTAAATTTTTTTTTGGAATTCCATTTCCTGGGGAAATGCTGTCGAATTTTTTCCTACCGCATGGCGTTATATACGCACTTGCCTTTAGGCAAGAAGGTTATGGCATGGTAACATGCCTTTCTGCAAACATCAATAAGTTTTAGGCATGCTTATAAGCATGTATTTGATGGACTTAGGACCATCAGAGTATTTTATATAAGGCACCTTTGGTAGTACCAGGATCCCTACACATAATCCTTATGGATTTAGACCATAGGATTGCTAACGGAAGGAGCTACACCTTCACCATTAGTAATGTGCGCAAGCGATCCTATAGGTTCAGAAAGTTGCATTCAAGCACGGGAGATGCATTTTTTATAATCTCCAAGTTAGTGAAGATTTATTTATCTTCACAAGAGTCTCACATGATGTATAGGAGACTTTGTGGTATTATTAAAAATACCCAAAGAGTGACTAGTTTCATTCTTGCACATCACTTGAGCGAGTAGTGAAGCATTTCTGCTACACTACTAAGGAAACCAATAAGATGGGATCACAGAGATGGGTTTCATGAGTAGCATCGACAGGTGTGTATGTGATTCGAGTGATGGTTAGGAAGGCCATAGGTATGGCACGAGCTCTATCTTATAGAGCATAGATCCCTTAGTAAGGAATAATTGGGGTACCCAATACATATATATGTATATCGGGATCTATAGAGAGGTACCTAGACTTAGTCTTTGTACCTAGGAACAAGTTGGTTTGGAACAAAAGGGGATATCCATTGTCACATTGTTGACTAGAGCCAAACTAACTAGTTCAAGGACATGGGACTCATTTGAGTCCACTGATATGATTTTAGTATATGGGATTCATTGGAGTCCACCTACATATTCCCTTATATGGAATAGATATCTGGTTTAGTGTAGGTATGACACCGTGAATTGGAAGAAGTTTTTACTGGTATGGGACGGTGGAAACGACTTCCCTTTGAGCACTCTTCTTCTATGGCCAGGAAGAAAAGGACTCATCATTCATGGCGTCATGTCTCACTAGATCAGAGGAGAGATCTTAGTAGACATCTCCTTAGGATTGAGAGTTATCCTTCATAGTAGGGAAGATTTATTCTTCCAGTAGAGAATGTGATAGGTGATTTTATCACCATTGGTATCACATACTCATTTTTCAGTCTTTCAGGAAGGATAATTCCATCAGTTTGATTGGATCGTATAGATCCATGCACAGAGTATGGTTGGCAAAGATAGTTCTTTATTATGGATACACTTGTGTTTATGGTATCAATCATATCATTGCTAACCATTTTAGCAGAGGGCTTTGACCCTTTTTAGGAATTTATTTTCTCCACTCTTCACTGTATACACTTTCATTACTCAGGGGAGATTTATTCTCCATTTTCAGAGGAAGAGAGGACAATTCATGAGTTTCTCTTTTAAGGAAAGGAGAAAGTGGGGGTCAGCTCAGAGATCCATGAGAGATCTTACTTTAGTTCAGTACTCACACTTTAGCTCCTATTCTTTGAGAGAGAAAGAAGGAAAGGAAAATATGATTTCTTCATAGGAGAAGAATAGAGCATATTTTCCTTTAGACAGAAGAGGTGTTTAGAAAACATCTCTTAGTTTATATTTCAGAAGGAATTTGTTTACTCTACTTGTCAATATAAGTTCCTTCATGTGGGAGTATGATTCTCCACTATTTTGGAAGGAAAAACATGGAGAACTTATGTGCATGTTCTCAGTCATGGATGAGTAGAGCTAACCGATTCAACAGAATCTCTTTCAAAGGGAAAGGGAAAGTGGAATAGGTTCCACTGCTAGAGCTCTTTTCCTTAGAAGAGATTGAATAAAGAGAGAGACATGGAGAGAGTTTCACTTTCTCACTTTTAGGTTGTCTAGATAGGAGTGGCACTCTTCTATCAAAGGTAAGAGGGAGATCAGTTAATCATGATGGTTAGATTGAGTCTCACATGGAGACTCTAGAGAGGAGCCATTATGTTACTCCAGTGATGGTCTTTGACTAGATGAGATGATCTAGTTATTGACATTAGTTAGACTGGGAGTAGATTGATGATACTTCTCTTTTGAGTTTCCAGGAGATAGGGATATATCTAACCTATTATGGTACCAAACTCTTAGTTGGTGTTACATCATGAGTATGATGAGTAAACATCAGTTAGGAGGATGGGTACTTAGGGATTATCTGAATCTCAAAGGGAATGCTTTTTGCATTCATATGGCAAACTATAGGGAAGAGAAATATTAGAGTTTGCACAAGTGCCAATAGATGCTCTTCCAATAGAACTTAGTCCACAGGTAATGGATGGAAAACCACAGATTTCTTGGTTGGTGAAATGTAGAGATTGCACTTTACCACCGTGAGTTAGATGATGGATTTACATAGTTCACAAGGTAGATTAGACAAAACTACTACTTGTAATTACACTCAAAGTTAGCAAGACCTGGGGTGTTATGAGGGAAATCTATCATTTAGTCTTAGATATGGTTGGAGCCACTTGTTATAGGACTTTGTTCTATATTTTAGAGGATTATATGGTTTATTATCTCCATTGTCATACGGTCAAGGTTATAAATTTGACACTCTTACACTTGCTTTACATGCTATTACTCCATAGAGTATAGATCATATAGACTTAGGTCATTTGGATGTTGTTGTATGTCATGGGAGTGATAGTTTGGAAAGTGAAGTGTATATGGGAGATAGTAGGCACCACTCAGACGGTTTCCCACCTTTGAGATGATCTCACATGAGGCTTCTTAAGGGGAAGGATACAGGGAAACAACACACAGAGATGACCATGTACATAGAGTGCATGGGGTTCAGGGGAGTCCGAGTATTTGCTTCTACCATCATGGACATTTCATCTACATTTTCGAGGACGAAAATGCTTTCAAGGGGAAGGAAATGTCATATTACGCATGCACACTCTTGAGTGAGGTGGCAAGAATGCCCACATGGCATCACTAAGGGCATTATGCCCATTTGGTAGAAGGGGGAGAGAGCAATCTCTTTGAGTAGAGAGATTATTAGTATTACACTTAGTGGTTTTGAGGGCTCTCTCACTATCTCTCAAGAGAACACAAGTAGAAGCTCGGGCGTGGCTGGGAGGCGAACCGAAAAAAGCTCTGTGTGTGTGTGTGCTCGCGGATGCAGATCGAGGCAGCAGAGGAGCAAAAGAACATTATGACAGTATGCATATGCATGTTTGTATGCATATGCATGTTTGCATGCATATGCATGTGTGTATGCATACACATGCATATGCATGTGTGTATGCATACACATGCATATGCATGTGTGTATGCATACACATGCATATGCATGTGTGTATGCATATGCATGTGTGTCTGCATATGCATTTTTGTATGCATATGCATGTTTGTATGCATATGCATGTGTGTATGCATATGCATGTTTGTATGCATATGCATGTTTGTATGCATATGCATGTGTGTATGCATATGCATCTGTATATGCATATGCATGTTTGTATGCATATGGATGTGTGTATGCATATGCATGTTTGTATGCATATGCATGTTTGTATGCATATGCATGTTTGTATGCATATGCATGTTTGTATGCATATGCATGTTTGTATGCATATGCATGTTTGTATGCATATGCATGTTTGTATGCATTTGTATGCATATGCATGTTTGTATGCATATGCATATGTGTATGCATATGCATGTTTGTATACATATGCATGTGTGTATGCATGCACATGCATATGCATGTGTGTATGCATACACATGCATATGCATGTGTGTATGCATACACATGCATATGCATGTGTGTATGCATATGCATGTGTCTAGCCATATGCATGTGTGTATGCATATGCATGTATGTATGCATATGCATGTTTGTATGCATATGCATGTGTGTATGCATATGCATGTGTGTATGCATATGCATATGCATGTGTGTGTATATGTGAGTGTGTATGCATATGCATGTGTGTATGCATATACACATGCATATGCATGTGTGTATGCATATACACATGCATATGCATATGTGTATGCATATTCATGTGTGTATGCATATGCATGTGTGTATGCATATGTGTGTGTATGCATATGCATGTGTGTAAGCATATGCATTTTTGTATGCATATGCATGTTTGTATGAATATGCATGGTTGTATGCATATGCATGTGTGTATGCATATGCATGTGTGTATGCATATGCATGTGTGTATGCATATGCATGTTTGTATGCATATGCATGTGTGTATGCATATGCATGTTTGTATGCATATGCATGTGTGTTTGCATATGGATGTGTGTATGCATACACATGCATATGCATGTATGTATGCGTACACATGCATATGCATGTGTGTATGCATATGCATCTGTGTATGCATATGCATGTGTGTATGCATATGCATGTGTGTATGCATACACATGCATATGCATGTGTGTATGCATATGCATGTTTGTATGCATATGCATGTGTGTATGCATATGCATGTTTGTATGCATATGCATGTGCATGCATATGCATGTGTGTATGCATATGCAGATATGAATATGCATTTGTACATATGTTAGTTTGTGTGTATATGTGAATGTGTATGTATATGTGAGTGTGTTTATACATATGTGAGTGTGTTTATACATATGTGAGTGTGTATGTATATGTGCATGTTTCTCTCTCTCTCTCTATGTCAATCTAAAACAAAACAATCACTTACATCGATGTAATTGTTTGAATCGTTGTCGTCAAAATTCACTTGAAGTTTTCCTTCGTCGAATTTCCAAAGACTTGATCCCAAAATCTGTTGCAAAACTAAAAAGAGAAGATATTAGAAAAGGAAAAACATAAACAAAGTAAAAAGAATGCTATAGTATGTGCGATATACTTACCAAAATTTCAGATCTAGAAAAATAGAGGTGTGCTTAGAGAAAGAGAGAGAGAGGGAGGGAGAGAGAGAGAGAGGGAGAGAGAGAGAGAGAAAGAGTGACAGAGAGAGATAGCTTATTCACATGCACAAAGTCGATAGTAGAAGATCTAGTTTCAAAACGCTCGAAATGTTGAATTTTTGCTCTCGGGCCTGGTTAAAACAGGGTGTCGGTATGAGCATCGGTATGAGTGTCAGTATGAGCGTCGGTATGAGCATCGGTAGTTTCCAGTAAATTACCGATGTTGATACTGATGTTTATACTGACGCTTATACTGATACAGTTGTACCGATGCACCCATTGCCTAGTCAGTTTTCCAAAATGTTTCGATGGTCATACCGACGCCGATCCGTGACCGTCGGTATGCCGATCCTCAGTATGCCCTTGATGTGTTGTAGTGTAATATCAATTTTTGTTAATTTCTATCATTAGTAGAATCAGCATGTAGAATATTATCAAATTCATCGAGTAGATTATTATCATTATCATGTACAATGATTCTAATTTCTCTTTGAGATGCAAATATATCAATATCTGAAGATGAATCATCAACCTGACTTTCTTCAATCTTTGTATCAATGAATTGTTCAAACAATGACCAACCTGTAGGTTGAACATGAATGACTTGCCACCAAGGATGAGCATCCGGGATTTTATAAAAAAAATGCTTGTTCAATATGCCTAAGAAGAATATATGGTTCTCTAGTTAATTGCATTATTTTTGAAGAATCAATTGCCCAAAACCTAGATAATTCCCTTCTCAATATGGAATTACTACCTTTATACTCAACTCAAAACCAATCAACATTTAAAATAACCTATAAAAATAAAAAAAAAGTAAAATTTATTATTATATGCTTAAAAAATAAATAAACTATATCATGAAAACTAAAAACTTTTGTTTGACTTGTTTAAACATACGAAATGATATTTTGTAGATACCAACAAAAGTTCCTCGATAACCAAGTTTGCTATCTATAAGGTTCGTAACTTTTGAGCTAGCACATGGTAATTACTTGAAAGAAGCAACAATGCTAGAATCATCTGCTTTACATAAAGAAACAATCATTTTGATTCTAATATGATTTCCAAAAGCCCACATATTAGTGAACGTTAGAACATGCAATAAAGAATAAATTATTGAAGAGAAACTAATATACATACATATGAAAAAATAGAATATTATTAAAATAAAATTTCCTTTCATTCACAAACTATCATTAACTCCCTCTGTTCATCTAAGATTCGTTGGTTATTTGCATTGGCTCATTCCATATGAGTAAATAGCCAATTCGTGAAAGAAGATATATTTGTATTCTCATTACTATCAAGATTACATTTGTATCTTTTGTTTCTCCATCGTTTACTCTAGAGATTTTGAAGTTCCTATTCATACTCGCTAGCAAATGCTTGCATGCATTTGCTATCATATGCTAGAAAAGTAGAAACAATGGAACTCTTGTCACGAGGAAGGAGATAAGGAAGAGAGCTCACACACACACTCTGACTCTCAAGGAGAAGCACACACACAGATTGAGGCAAGGAAGAAAATGATCTTCTTCTTCTTCTTCTTCTTCTTCTATTACATAAAAGGAATGCACAAGAATGACCTAAAAACAAGAATACAACAAGTGCAATATATAAAGATCAGTACATAAGGAAAAAACCTAATATCCGTGAATGAATGACCTGGCAAGAAACAAATGTGCCATCACTCTCGGTAGATAAATCTAATAAAGCTCAATGAAGTATCCCTGACATATATCGGTATGACCACTATACATGTCATAGAAACGAAAATTTGGTACGTGTCATCCTGGATCATCACATGTTGAGCTTGATATCTCAACAACTCCCTTACCTGATAATACCTCATCTATTAGTTTTGAAGAAAATTTGTTGGTCCATGCACATGAAGCTTCTTCATTCACTCTTTCAAGGTATTCACTAACATAGTATATGCACTTCCCAAGCATCCACTCCTTAGCCATAGATCCTTCTAGTTTTGCTGTTTATCCCTTTTAATATTCCCATAAATCGCTCGACCCAAAACATCCATCGAGTGTTTACAACACCTTCAATCTCTATTTCATCCATAAGATGGACTAATAAATGAACTTGAATATCAGAAAATGATGTTGGAATCACTTTCTCCATCGAACATAGTAGCTCCTTACATTCACGTTTCTTTTGTGGGATTGAGTCTTTGTCAATATCTTTTGATGTAATCCACTTATTATTATCATAGATTAAATTATAAAGAAATTTGTTCATAAATAAAACATTTTTAGGCTGCTACAGTATGTAGACCAGTGAGTAGACATGTGAAGATATATCAAGATTGATAAAAGCAATGATAATGAGACTTTGTAGTTAAGATATAGAGAGTAATCTGAATCTATAGCAGTTTAAATCACATCAAATGATCAACTATGCACTGAGAACCAAGTCTGAGAAGATCACTGTTCTAAGATGAACTTGATAGAGAAGTGATCACTGTATATGTATTAAATCACATAAGAAACAATGAAATTGGAGATGTATAATTTCACAATGTGAGATTGGTGAAGTGAATATAGAATGAGCTCACTAATCGTAGAAAAACTCTCTCAAATGATCTCCAAATCGGGCTCTATTCCATGCGTGTTTTTTATCCATTTTTATAGCTAGAATTGGAGCCAACTTTTGAATTCAAATTTAAGCTCTTACCATAAACTGAATCCTAAACTTTAGGACTTAATTTCTCATCTATCAACTACCAAGTAATTCAAGGTTTGATTCCTCCTAACTCCATGTGGGAATAGTGCAATTAACATTTACACTTTTACAAGGCTAAAAATAAGCTGATTTTTACAAGGGAATAGTCATATGTGACTATATGAAATAAATGCTAATTGTCCAAGTATGTAGGCTTGGACTCATTTCCACCAACAACTCCCCCTCAAGCCTAACATGCTTGGTCTTCATTTCTCTTTGACTTCCTGGAATCCAATCATTTTCTTGAACCTATTCATCTTAGTTCCATCCAACAATTTTGTGAGCATATATGCACATTGCATATTGATTGATACATAGGAAAATTGGATGTCCTTGCTAAGTAGCTTCTCTCTTACATAACGATAGTGCACTTTAATGTGCTTATTCCTTACATGATATATAGGATTGTAAAGTAATTTGAGCCACATAGCCTCTTGTGTTGCATTTGCTAAGCCTCTACATTTTGCTTTAGTTCATGACAATGCCACAATTGGTTGTTTCTTTAATGAACATGAAATTAGCTTTGAACCTACAAAAGATGAGTAGCTAGAAGTGCTCCTCCTATCATCTTTTCACCCAACCCAATCTGCATCAGAATACATCTTGATATCCAAATCAAATGTGAATGGATAAAACAACCCTTCATTTAGATACTTTAAGATCCTCTTGGAAGCTTCCAAGTGAGGTTTTCTTGGTGTATGCATAAATTGGCTTAATGTACTTACTCCATAACAAATGTCCACTCTTGTTAGGGTTGCATAATTGAGACTCCCAACAAGCCTTTGATAACCTATAATATCTTCAAGTAGTTCTCCCTCATGAGAACTAAGCTTGTGATTGAGTTCCATGGGTGTACCTGCACTTTTAGTATTCTCCATCTTAAATTTGACTAACATATCATGAATGTACTTTCTCTGAGTAATAAAGATTCCAGAATCCAAATATACAAGTTCTAATCTAAGAAAGCATGTTAACAAACCAAGATCACTGATTTTAAATTCTTTCATCATCTGAGCTTTAATTTGCATGATGCCATTGGCATCATTCCCTATAATGATA
>CM035423.1:182328103-182335603 GCA_020310875.1 Ceratopteris richardii | reverse complement strand
CGCAATGCATATGCATGCACACATGCAAATGCATACAAACATGCATATGCATACACACATGCATATGCATACACACATACACACATGCACACATGCACACATACACACATACACACATGCACACATACAGAAATGCATATGCATACACAAATGCATATGCATATACACAAATGCATATGCATACACAAATGCATATGCATACACACAAATGCATATGCATACACACAAATGCATATGCATACACATATGCATATGCATACACATATGCATATGCATACACATACGCATATGCATACACATACGCATATGCATACACATATGCATATGCATACACAAATGCATATGCATACACACAATGCATATGCATACACACAATGCATATGCATACACACAATGCATATGCATGCACACATGCATATGCATACACACATACACACATGCACACATGCACATAGACACACATACACACATGCACACATGCACACATGCACATAGACACACATACACACATGCACACATGCACACATACACAAATGCATATGCATACACAAATGCATATGCATACACACAATGCATATGCATACACACAATGCATATGCATGCGCACATGCATATGCATACAAACATGCATATGCATACACACATACACACATGCACACATACACACATTTATATGCATACACACATGCATATGCATACACAATGCATATGCATACACATATACATGCATATGCATACACACATACACAATGCATACACACATACACAATGCATATGCATAGACAAATGCATATGCATACACACAAATGCATATGCATACACATATGCATAGGCATACACAAATGCATATGCATACACACAATGCATATGCATACACGCAATGCACATGCATACACACATGCATATGCATACAAACATGCATATGCATACAAACATGCATATGCATACAAACATGCATATGCATACACACAATGCATATGCATACACACAAATGCATATGCATACACACAAATGCATATGCATACACACAAATGCATATGCATACACACATACACATGCACACATGCATATGCATACACACATGCATATGCATACACACATGCATATGCATACACACATGCATATGCATACACACATTCATATGCATACACACATGCATATGCATACACACATGCATATGCATACACACAATGCATATGCATACACAAATGCATATGCATACACACTAATGCATATGCATACCCACTAATGCATATGCATACACACTAATGCATATGCATACACACAAATGTATATGCATACACAAATGCATATGCATACACACAAATGCATATGCATACACATATGCATATGCATACACAAATGCATATGCATACACGCAATGCATATGCATACACACAATGCATATGCATACAAACATGCATATGCATACAAACATGCATATGCATACACACATGCATATGCATACACACATGCATATGCATACACACATACACACATGCACACATACACACATATGCATACACACATGCACACATGCATATGCATACACACATACACACATGCACACATACACACATATGCATACACACATGCACACATGCACACATACACACATACACACATTCATATGCATACACACATGCATGTGCTTACACATACACACAATGCATATGCATACACAATGCATATGCATACACACATACACATTGTGTATGTGTGTATGCATACACATATACATGCATATGCATACACACATACACAATGCATACACACATACACAATGCATATGCATACACACAATGCATATGCATACACAATGCATATGCATACACACATGCATATGCATATAAACATGCATATGCATACACACATTGGATCAGATGGGATCTTCACATTGGATCAGATGGGATCTCCACGTACATCTTGGGGAGCGCATGACCATGACGACTCCAAAATATATCACATACGTAATGGAGCTCCAATCATGGATGCAGCCGGGAAGTCAATGTGTCAGTGCATTCGACAACTTTGCTCCATAGAGTTTGGACTTTCTATAGTGCTAAAATGGAGCTTACAGGATAGGGATTCTGAAAACAATATCACAGAATCGATATATGAAGAGTACCGGGTAGCACCTGGGAATCCTATTGTGAGTTCTGAATAGATTCAGCATACGGCATGCGAGGTGATGTCTCATCGACGGTCAGAAGCTTGCGATGCTTTTAGAGCAGGCTTATCGAAGCATGTGTGGTTAGATTTTGAAGAGTGGGAATCGATTGAGGATGAGCAGCAACATACTCCTGATTGATATCGTCAACATAGAGATGCGGCAGCCACATGTTTGGATACGGTTGGAACGTCTCATTTAGGTAGCGGTGGATACGGCAGTATGCGCTACCAATTTGTAAGTATCATGTTAATTATTGAATTTGTTTGTGTTGAGCACATCATGTATGCTCATCTAACATTTTGCATATTTATTATAGAAGTTGGCAGTGGGTCATCCTCCGATTTGAACCAAAGAATCTTACGGATATCGTCATGGATTGGCTCCACTGTTGCAAGACTTAGAGGGACACGATGCAATCATTTCATGGGAGAATATTCTATGATTAGGTAAACTTATAGCTTGGTTTCGTATTTTTAGTTGTTGTTTATAAATGTCATGTCAATTTGTCTCATTTTACACATGCTTTGTTGCAGGATTGCAGGTGAATGTTTTGATCCCCTTACGTGTATGCTTTGCCACAATTTTGTATTACACTCCTATGTGGCAATGATGTACTAAAATTTTGTATTCGATTCCTATATGGAAGTGCTTTTTCACATTGCCACAATTTTGTATTACAGTCCTATGTGGCAATGATGTACCATAATTTTGTATTCGATTCCTATATGGAAGTGCTTTGTCACACTCTTGTACATCTTTCATTTATGGAATATACATCTTTTTGTACATGATTCATGGTTCATTTTTGCTCATATAAAATCATGTTTAGTTGCCATTAGAGTACACAACACATGTATTCAGTTTAGAGTTGGGCAGAGTATATTGTCTTTTGCTAAACAACATCATGCTATAGCAATAGACAACACACTCTACCCAAAAAAAATTGTGCAGATATGGTCGTTGGTATGGGCGTCGGTACGCCCAATAGAGTCATCGGTACAAGCATCGGTACACCCAGCAGAGCCATCCGTATGGGCGTCGATATGAGCCTCGATAATACCAACGATTATACCGATGCTCATACCGACGCCCATACGGACGGGCATACCGGCGCCCATATCGGCGTTATGTTTCTGATGCGCATACCGACCATAGCACCGACGTCGCAGAAAAATTGTGCCCGTTCATTTTCCTCAGTAGCAGCCTCGGTATACCCTTGATATGTTGTAGTGAGATCATCAATATCATACAATGGAATCTACACACATGAATAAAAATCATTATTATTCTATAAATGAATGAAAAGTAAACACTAAAAATAAATTTAAATATGTAAGTTAATTTGAAAAGTCTCAATCAATTAGAGTTCTCAATGCAACATAGGATAGGTGGATAGAAAGTTTTCATTGCTCTCTAGCTAAAAGGTGCTCTTGGAGGTCTACACCATCCATAATTCACTAATATGTTCATACTAGAGGACGATCGCGAGTTGCCAATGGATAATCTTCAGCCATTTTAGTCTATAAACTAGGAGGAAGAGGAGTTCGGGAAACTTCTGCTTGTAATTGATGAACGGAAAATTTGTGACATGTAGGAGGTATATTAGCATTATTAGTAAGAGAATCATTATCATCATCATTGAGAAAATATTCTTGTATATTAAGTATAGTTTGATTCTATATATGATTTTCAAATAAAATAATGATGTTAATTTATAGAATCAATATATAACCCAGCATTATCATGTTGATCAAGTGGTGGTTCACGCTCAAAACTACCATACTCTACCTCATGTTCAATACTTTCCAATCATCGTCTTCGATACCTACCATAGCAAAAATTTCAAAAACATATAATATGCTCTTGATAGTAAAAATCATCATAATTCCTATTGAAGGTCACATGTGAATTCGTTGCATGGGTAGGAGGTGGTGAAGTACCCTCTCATTCATCACAATATGATTATAATTTAACAATAATAAAACATATATCATTCATGTATGTATCTATCAAATACTAGAATTAAAAGTTTGGTATACTTACAATAAGTGGTCCTTGCATGATTAGGAGACGGTGGTGGAGTTCCCTCTCATTGATCAGAATCTAATTGTGTAGCAAATAAAAGTACTAGATAATAATAATTTGATTATTAACATTCACATGTACACATTCACATGTATACATTCACATGTACACATTAACATGTACACATTTACACATACACACATATTCACATATACACAAATACACATTCTGACATGTAAAAAACTATAAATTTATGATATGTGTATGTGTGTATGTATATATGGGTGTATATGTGTGTATGTGGATGTGTGCATGTATTTATTATGTATGTGTGTGTATCTATATGCATGGATAAGTGTATGTGTGTGTATATGTATGCATGTTTATAAATGTGTCTGTATTTATTATGTATGTATGTGTGTGTATGTGTGTGTATATGTATGCACGTTTATAAATGTGTCTGTATTTATTATGTATGTGTTTGTATGCATATAGTATGTGTAAGTGTATGTATGTGTAAGTGTAGGTATGTGTGTATATATGTGTATATGTATGTTTTGTGTGTTATGTATGTGTGTATATGTGTGTATATGTGTGTCTAGGAGTATGTGTATTTGTGTGTATGTGTGTATGTGTATGTGTGCATGTATTTAGTATGTATGTGTGTGTATGTATACATGTGGGCATGTGTATGTGTGTGTATGTATGTATCAGTGTATGTATGTATGAATAAGTGTATGTATATGTGTATGTGTATGCATGTATGTGTGTGTATGTATGTGTATGTGTGGATATGTATGTATGTGTAAGTGTATGCATATGTGTATGTGTGTGCATGTATCTCTGTGCATGTATGTATGTGTGTGTATGTATATTTATGGCTATGTGTATGTGTGTGTATGTATGTATGTATGTATGTATGTGTAAGTGTATGTATGTGTGTATGTGTATGCATGTATGTGTGTGTGTATGTATGTGTGGGTATATATGTATGTGTAAGTGTATGCATATATGTATGTGTATTCATGTATGTATGTGGGTGTGTGTGTGTGTATATATATATGTATGTGTTTGGGTATGTATTTAGTAAGTATGTGTGTGTATGTATATGTGTGGGTATGTGTATGTATGTGTAAGTGTAAGTATGTATGTGTGTCTATGTATGCATGTTTATGAATTTAAACGTTTTTTTATATTTTGATCCTTTTTTTTGCTTCAGATTGAAATAAGAGGAGATATTATATGGTAGAACAAAAAAAAGAGAAGACCTAACGTATCACTTGAGACATGGCAGTTTTTTCGTAGATGACTACATCTTCAAAAATCATTTCCTCAGTAGAAGGTATACAAATTATTAGTTTCTATTATTGTGACTTCTAATTCTCATATGTTCTATAAATGTTTTACATTTAGTCTATGTATTTTTGTTTCATTAAATAAGCACAAGCTACTACAAAGAAGAGAGTTGAGTCAGGTCATATAACAACCCGTGGGCAAGAGCCCCCCCTTGTAATTCTATCCAGCCACATTTGGTGCTCGTGGAGTTTTCCATGCGGCACCAAATTGTGCGCAACTATAGGGGGACATAGTGAGCTCCATAGACCAAGATCAAGCGACTCTCAAGCGAACCTTGCAAATGACATGCCGTAGCCCCGTGCTAGTCCCCTCACAGCTCCTTCTCAAAAGGACATGTTATGCAATCGGGAAGTCCCTTGTAACAGGTTTTCCCGAGATGCTTAACGCGGGCTAACTCACCTCATGTGTTTCCTCGCAATGCTTAACGCGGGCCAGCTTCGGCCGTTTTCATTGTACTTTGTTTCTTTCTAATGCAAGCTTTCTATTGAATTCTAACAAGTGAAGTTGGCTTTCTAACAAGTGAAACACACCCAAGTAAGTCATCCCACTGATGGGCCAGTGCGAGTCGCCAAGGGAGCCTAGCATGCTTGCTTCATTTTTGTCACAAGTATATTTTATATTTTAGTTAAAACACTATCTTTTTTATTTGTTTCAATGCAGTGAAAGGATTATGGCTGATATCCTATGAAAAAGGAAATTGATTTTTCTACACATTATGCATATCAACATCTAAATACATGCAAGATCATCCAAACACTTTTGTGAGCATTATTAAACTTCATATAATTATTTTATTTTTATTGATGTTTTATATGTTTTATTTATTTATGTTTGTTATATGTAATACAAGAGTATTATGGAGAGGCAAATATGGATGAGGTGGAGAGAGAGACGCAAGTGGGACGATCTTGATTGTCACAGAGTGCTTACACCTCTACCCATGATGCCACTACAAATACATCAAATCATGCGGATGATCATAATGATGAGGATGATCATCATGATTATCATGATGATGAGGACTTACATGATAATATGGATTATGATGATTAGGATGAAGAATATATTACATTGGATAAATATTTTACATTGACATACATTAAGTTTTTTATATCTATATATTTTCTCATTTGAGTTATGTTTTGAATTGTTTCTATGTTACTAACTAACAAAAAGTCCTGTTTTAATGATTTTTATTATTGTTTATATTTACCAGGTGTTTATTACTTTAATTATATAATTCATTCATATTATATGTGTGATCGTGTGTATATATGTATGTATGTGTGTATCTTTGTGTGTATAAAATGTATGTATACACATGTAGGTATATATCTATATTTATGTCAATGTGTCTATAAGCATGTATATGTGTGTTTATATCTGCATGTAAAGATATGTTTTGTACATATGCATGTGTGTATGTGCGTGCATGTGTATGTGTATATGTAAGTGTATGTGCATGTGTGTATGTGTATGTATATGTGTGTATGTGCATGTGCATGTGTATGAGTATGTGTGTAAGTGTATGTATCTGTGTGTATGTGTATGTGTAGGTATATATGCATGTGTATGTGTATGTATGTGTGTGTATGTGTATGTGTATGTGTATGAGTGTGTATATGTATGTGTGTGCATGTGTATGTGTAAGTGTATGTGCATATGTGTGTGTATGTGCATGTGTACGTGTATGTGTGTGTATATTTATGTATGTGCATGTGTACGTGTAAGTGTATGTGCATAGGTGTGTATATGTGCATGTATAGGTGTGTGTGTGTGTGTGTGTATGTATGTATACGCATGTGTATGTGTAAGTGTATGTGCATATGTGGGTATATGTATGTGCATGTGTATGTGTATGTGTGTGTATATGTATGTATGTGTATGTGTATAAGTATGTTGTGTGTATGTATCTGTATGTGTATACTGTGTATGTATACGCATGT